>JAQFXM010005538.1:0-14766 GCA_034693345.1 Entomobrya multifasciata | reverse complement strand
GACACGTAAAAATGAGATAAGAAATTATTATTTTTAAATTTACGTGTCTATATAGACACGTAAATTAAATAATTTTTGACGTGTCTATATAGACACGTGGTACTAGACTGATTTTAATACAAAACAACCAACCATCCATACAAAGATTTTATTACCACTTTCAACTTTCATTCTTCTAGGGTGAAAGTGAGAGAGACAAGGAAAACTTGGTATTGCACATCCACACACATGCAATTTATTATATCATTGTGTATGTACTTCTATTACATGATATGGTGGTGGTGTAATATTATCTTTTCCTATATATTATTAAACCTTTAAAAACGAGTTAGAATTACACACGTATGCACATTCTTTTTTACCCGTATATTTATATGAGGTACATGATATGATCCACACTACATACCACACATATCATTATTACGGCAAGGGAAAAAGAGGTGGTGGAGGATGGGGAGGAGGAAGACAAGGAAGGACTAAAAGTAATAAGAAAAAGTTTATAACATCCGTTTTCTCTCTCTCTCGCGAGTAATGTATGCCCACACACACATCCTTGATTGCACCACCATCACATTCCCTCTTTAGTATACAAAGCTTGACGAGAAGTTTAAAGAGGAAGAAATTCTTTCTTGGGAAAAAATAACTTTTTATAGGGAACACGATTCAAACTCAAGTGAAGCTAGTTTTTCTTCCTTTCTCTCTCTCTCTCTCTCTGCTTGCACAGCAAACCAATTTATGCACATGTGTGTATACACATTTGTGTATCTGATATAAAAATGTTATATTTGGATGGCAACGGCACACACGCTTATAATCATGAAAAGACTTTCTTCTTTCCCAATTGAGTGAGTATGATTCGCTTTCCTTTTTTTCACAATTTGTTTGTACCCTTGCTTTGCATGCATGTTAGTATGGTAAACAAACTATAACGAATCAAATCAGCTCATGTGTGTGCATCTATGAGTATTTTAAAAAGAATTTAAGAATATAAAAAAGAAACAGCAGGAGAGAGAGAAAGAGGTATCATCAGAAAAGGCTTCTTTACCATACCACCACACACCACAACTGATCTAAAGCCTAGTTTACCCTTTCTTATTCATATGTGTTGGCTGTTGGCTTGGGTGCTCCTTACTATGAAATGAAATAATATCACATCCCACATCCTCAGTAGAATTTATTTGCTTGCACGTAATAGCCCATTATGACTGGCACCTCGAGGACTAATCCTTCGAAAGAAATAATGGCTTTCTTTATTTGAATGTGTCTGTGTACTGCGTATAGTGTTGGTGGTGTTATGTTATGTTATGTTTTGGACTTTTTTTGGATTAAATTCAGAGAAAGAAAACTCATATGAGCATAAATATATATATCTATTTATTACTATTATTACTTTTATTTCATTTGTTAGATTTCCTCCATTGAACTGCATTGCTTTGCATGAAAATGAAACTATATCATGCACGCCTTTAATTTTCTATTGTGTTTTATAGAAATGGCTAATGCATGAAAGTATTTTGTACTTGAAGTAAAATAATGTGGTCTGGTTTGTTTAAAGATTTTTTTTCTGAATATTTTTATCGCCTAAAATGCCGTAATGATATTATTAGTAAAGAAAGGAGAATGACATTAGAAGCTTGTACGTGGTTCTTAGGAAAAAATAGCAGTGCTTTCTCTTAACTTCCAATGAAGTATGTATGGATGATGGGGTAAAAAAATGCTTGAGGATGAAAAAGAAGAAAGGGAATAAGTGAGAACACATTAGGGAGCGTTATATTGCATTGTCCTGTTTTTTACTGTCAGATTCCTTTCAATTGCCTCAATATAATGGCGCAAGACCTGGAGTGAAATGTGTACAGAGCTTTTTATTATTTGCGTACTTTTACTGGAAAAATAATGGAGGTGGTGTGTGTGTGTGATGTGTGTGAGTTGTATGTGTGTAGTATTAGGAATGTGTCACGGAAAAGATTTTTAAATCGGTTGGATGGATGAAAGGAAAAAAAATAAAAAGGAGAAAGAAAGGAGGAGAAAATGCAAAAAGAAAAGAGAGACTTGGGAAGTAACTTATTACTGCCACATGGATCATTTGCTGTTGAGGCATTTTAGATGTTCTCTTTAATGTACATTTAGAAACGTGAATTGAAGGAGGGAGGTGTTCATGCATAAGTCGCTAGAGTAAAAAAAAGAAATACTAGCGATAGCGAGTTAATATTGGGATATTTTAAGGGAAATTTTGATGCAAGAAATTTTACGTCTAAAATCGCATTTCATTGATTTTAATATATTATTGCACACACAAAAACAAGTGTTTCACATCTATTGCATTTCTTAAATTTTATCTAAACAGTTTTATGTTACAAAAGGCGTGAAAGCTCCCAAAATGTATAGAATTCGAATAATTTTTACCTGAAATTTTACTAATTCTACATTTTTAAATACATAATGCCAATTAATCCAGTCAGTTTTCATGCTACATTGTATGTGTGTGAGCGAAGCATACAGTGAATTTAACCACTTTAATTTGTACCCAAAGCAAAATCAGTGAATTCGGAATACAACCCTCAAGAAATATAGAATACATTTAGAATTACTATTTTATCTTGCTTACAAGCTATGATCCCCATTCCCATGCTTTTACCTTAATTTCATTTAGAAGAGCATATATCATCGTCCGTTTTTTGTTGGAGAAAACTGCTGACCTTTTATTGTCTGCTTGTAGAAGTGGATACGCAAGAAAAAGGAGGAGAACAAAGATTCAACAGTGCTTCTCCTTTATACATATTTATATTATCATTTGGTGGCCTTTTCCCTCTGCTTGAGAAATGGTACATAATGGATATCATTCTGTATCCCAATCCAATGTTGTATCTATCTTCAATCTCGTTAATGCGTTAGATCCCATTTTGTAAGACTTTTTACTTTCATTCATTCTTTTCTCTGCTCACTACTCTCTCTCTACCCGCATTTTTAAATGTTTTAGTTTAGCTCAGCTAACAAGATAAAAATGGCCTGACTCGACTTGTTCGCAGTTGGCATTTTTCTTGGCAGAGAAGAATTAATGGTTCTTTGTTTCATCCCTCTTCTTTTTTATCTTGTCTTTCATGGATCACTTTTATCGCAATGCAGCTAATTACTTCCTACAAGAAAGATTTGAGCGTTGAATTCATCCCTGTCTAATGTTTGTTTTTTCTCAGTAGAGCAGTCTTGTATTTCAATACAATATATATATTCCTTTACAGCATTCTCGTTGAAGAATCATTTAAAATAGGTTATGATCCATAGGCAAAAAATTCGATGAATAATTTTTAAATGTTTTTATATACGAAAACCCTTCAAACAAATAAAGTGCTACCCGAGACCGGAGCAAAGGAGCAGAGCAGCAAACACTCGTTTTCCATTGAATTAATGAAGATAGACTTGCTAATAAATTATTTAGAAAAAACTAAAAGCTACAGGAGAAACCACTAAAACGTAATTTATTAGCGAGAAAAACTAAGGGAGAAACCGTATAAAAGGCGAGAAGAATAATGAGTATTTGAGATTATTGCAGTGGTGGTGGTGGTTGTGTAGGGGCAAAAATAGAAGCTTTCTTCCTCCTCCTACAACACAACGACTACACTCACAATCAGCTCAACTCCACCATTATTCCATTCCAAGTAGGGAGCCTATAAAGAATAGACACCAAAATAATTTGTGCTCAAGTAAGTTGAGCAGTTTTTTTTGGGGGTACCAACAACGAGAAGACCCATTATAAAAGGCCATTCCACGCATTTTGTGCAGTGAAGCCAGTATAGTATAACATTTTACGTCCGTATCATCCTCATCATTTCATCATCCATAAAACAAACCCGCGTGCTTCCACTAGTTTTTTAGTGTTAAAAGCGAAGCAGAGAGCATTTTAAGCTCTAGTCATTACTCATTAACTGAATACACACACAAAAATAGATTATGAATGACTATAATGCTCCCCCTTCGCACAAAAAAGCGAAACAACAAACAAGCATAAAAAAGTTGGCTGCTATCAAACTGGCTTGTAGTAAAAGAGAGGAGTCAGTAGCAGAGTCAGAGTCAGGGAGCCTTTTGAACCCACGTCATGTTTTCACGGTCTATCCGTGAAAATTATGAAACCACAGCAAAAGCAGAGCAACAACATCCCATCCCTGTTTTTCAGTTTACCATTATAATGTCACGATGGAGAGAGGGAAAATGCCATTTACAGAATGAAGCAGAGGAGTGCATCCCATAATTTTTATGTCCAGTATCATTTTCATTCCACTCATCTGGAAGTGATACCAACAAAGCTATAACACAGCTTGTAGCATTAATATGGAGAATGACGATGGTGGTGCTTAGCCATAAAGATAAGAAAATGCTATAAAAATATAAAATGAAACAATGCTATCCGATTAAAGGGAAACGGAGAAAGGCAGGAATTGAAAATTAGTGATCTTATTAGCACTGCACAGGCACTAGCTATATATACAAACCATGTACCACGCCGGGACAAAGGAAAACTGAAATCATAATGAAGAATAGTAATGACTAAAGGCACAAGATGGTAATGATGATCATCATAACAATAAATTGGAGAGATATAGCAGTGAGGCCTTTCGCTGACAGAAGAAACGAAAGAGCGTAACGGAATCATCGGCATCACAGCAAGTGCTCTTATTTCTTTCTTTGGCGTGCCTTGTGTATGCTTAGCTTTCAGTTTTTATTTACACAGCAGACTGTTCCGCGTGCACACTTTGGCTATTATCGTTTTACCCTTTTTCTTTCCTGTTGGTATGTCTTCAATAGAGAGGAAGGAACAATATAGCTAATTGTGTAGAATTCATTCTGTTTAAAAATGCAATAATATGCAAACGAAGAGCAAGTTACAAAGCAAGTGAACATCTTTGCATTAAACAAAGAGTAGATGGGATTTCTTTGAAAAGTGAAACGGAGTGTGTTTTTATATCTGAAGTGTCATAAAAGTCATTTTGTAATAAATGTAACGTTGTCTTTCTTTGATACTGGTATCTTTAAAAAAATTGTGGAATTCTTCATCTGGATGCAAATGGGTGTGAAATATATGGAAATTTTAATTACTCATAAAGCGCCATCATTATTGCTGGTTGCCAGAAGGGATTTTTTTGAGCTTGAATTTTATCTGACAAAAAAGAGGAACACTTTGGATATTTTTTTAAAAATATTACGTAGTAATGTCATTATTATGGAAAAATTGTGTTACTTGAGTTGGGATGTGGATCGGTAAACATCTCTCCCTCCTTCTCCGTTTCATCCTTTTCCCCTGATGCCGTACCACTTGGCAAAGAGAAAGAGGAGGAGGAGACGTGAAGAAGAAAAAGTGATGTGAGATGGGATATTGATGTTTTTAAAAGGGATTCAATGTATGCATGCCACACAGAGAAAAAAGGATTTCGTTGCACTACCGCTGCACTGTGTCGTGCTCCTTTCCTAAGTGAATGAAATGAATGAGTCAAATGAATGTCATGCTGATGACGATACTGACGATGATTGTGCTCGTAGGATCATCAGATGAAATGACTAAAAAAGGAAGCGAGAAAAAAAGGGTAGAAGATGAAATAACTTTGTTTTGGGCCGTTATTTATCTCACAGGAGCGGCATTAGACAAAAAAATCCTTTAGTAAAAAAATGTGCAATGTATAAAGAAAAAAGAGAGAAGTAATGAATGTACAGAGAGTAAAAAGGGGAAAGTAAGTAAAGTATGTATAAAAAATACGCAGTTACACTTGCCCTTCCCTTCTGATGATGCAAGTATTTATAAAGGTTTAATGCGTACAGCAGAGTAATAAAAAGAGAGAAGGGAATTCCTATGAAACTTTTAATGGGATGCGTACACGGCAATATAGTGGTGGTGATGGTAGCATGTGTGTCCATATATTACATATGAGCTTATCCGTACTTTTTTAATATTTGTCAAAGAACTATGTATTTGTAGAAGAAATCCCCATATATCCTAGCATACTTACAAGTTAGTAATCAAGAAGATTCATTCTTTTTTTCTCTCAGAAATTTCTCCATCATTGAACCGAATTTGGCGTTTTTCTCTCCTTCTAATTCCATTCATTCAAGCCAAGTTGATCCTTTTTAGACAATGTAACAAATTTCCCTATCAAATAGTTTTTTTGGAATACTTACTTGTGCAGTGTTGGCATCCGCCATCCTCCTACAAAAAGAAATAAGATGCATAATTGCAACGTATAAAAAAGTATGAGATTATTGGAGTGAGTATTAAAGTAAAAACACACACACATGCTGTCTTCTGATAAAATATACGGCTTGATTAAAAAAGGTTCTTTTTTTTCTTTGAATAATAATGAGTGAGTAAACTTTCATTGAACATACATATTGTATGTGTACAGAAAGCTATTAGAAAAAAACTCAAGGTGGAGGGGTGTTGTATGTACACAACGATAAAAAAGTACACAGATAAAAAAACTAGCATAAAAAATGGTATGAGTAATCTATCCTTTTTGTTTCTAACCTTTTTTTATGATAGTTTAAAAAAGCAATATGATCGTTGGTTCTATTTATCCATGTGTTTGTGGAATGAGGATACTGAGGGGTAAGATGGAATATGAAAGCGGAAAATTAGCAAAAAGCGAGAGAGGACGGCCAAGTGCTAATCTATGCAAATGAGTTGAAGGGTCGGTCGGCCCTCGGTCGTACGGTTTGGTCTGCTTATCTGCTGCTGCTGTGTACATCTTTCTGTTTCAGTGTTTCTGAATGCATGTTGTATTTTTTACTCCTTTACACATCCCACAGAGACCTGATAGATATTTTAGCTTAACTGATGTTAGAATGAGATGAGATGTAGATTTTCCAGGGTAGCATATTACATGAGTTTCGTTTTAGCTGATAAAATTCTCGTTGTTTAACATTTTAGTGTTACCCAAACTTGAGCTCTGTGCGTAAGTTGATTATTTTGAATTCAGTGAAATTGTTATAAAAAGAGGCAAAACACAACATAATATAAACTTATAGTATTCACGTCATTTTTCCAACCCTTTCTATCTATCTGACATGATTCCTCAGTACTATAATTGGTATGTTTCAATATGTAACATATTTAATAATCATAGCATAATTAAAACTAATAAGGAAGATTTGCGTCAAGCAAATTCCTAACTTTTCTCATGACGTTTACGATTCGAAATTTTCTGACGTACATAGTAAAGTAATATGGTATGCGCAAAAGAGACCTATTAATAAATTAAACAATCGGTTTAAATACTTGTATTTCTCTGTAATGAGAATCTGTAATCAGGATACTATCTCATTTATCCCCTGTTGTTCATGTTTCTAGTGAGCTTTTGTTTAGTTTGTCTGTCTGCTTTGAATTTGAATGGCCCAGTTTTATTCACACGTTCCTTTACACAGCCACTACCAGTAAACTTATGTTGGGCAGACGTCCCAGATGTGAAATAAAAATGTTTTTAGCGAGATATTATCATTAGAAAGCGACAGGATTATATTATTACATGCGACGAAGTATGTATGTGTGCGTAAGTACTTATGTAAGTAGGCTTGTATCTCTGTATCATTATCTCACCTTCTCATTAGTATGCAAGAGACAGACAGACACTCATGAATAGCCATATAGGCATGTGTATACTTTTGATGAACCTTTTTCCTTTGAATGAAATGATGAGATGATGCAAATGGATAGAGAGGATGAATAGAAGGAAATATGAGATAAACATTGGGCACACGCGTTGTCTCTTCTGTCATAACTAAAAACCACATTTTTTATATACTTCACAATACAACGATCTGCAGATTAGTGTACAATCCTTTTGTTCTACATGCCACCTTGATGAAAAAAAATTCTGTAATGCACAATGGAAGTATATAAAAATTATATGCCAGACAGACGTATCAAATTACAAGATTAAAGCTGTAATTTGAATATAAAATTCTGTAAAAGTATACAGATTTCTCGGGGTATTTTATTTTAAAAAATAAGCATGATTATTTCTAGGTAGAACATACATACTCATTTGAGTATATACCATGGTTGTACGTACATAATGTATGTATTGTGAATTTACTATCGTTCCAGCCTTTTGTTTCTTTCAATTTTCTTCCTTTTTTTATCGACATCCATCGTATCGTTCTCCCAGACACCTTTTCTTCCTTACATTTTTCCTGACTTGGCGTTCGTTCAATTTCACCATCAAATATCATCATCATCTTCAACATTTCATTCATTTCTTCTCCTTCCCATTGTCCTTGACTTTTTTATCAGCAGCAGAAAAAACAAGCCACAAAAAACCTCCAGTCTTTTAGGGGAGAAAATAGGAACGTTCGTTTCTGAAATAAATGAAGAAAGAAACACTGCCAATAATACCCTAAACTCTCAACAGACAATCATCAGATAACCAGCCATTCTTTTAATTTCTTCAATACAACAGTCTTATACTTTTTTCACTAACTTGCAGTAATTTTGTCCTTTCAAATTTCCCCGTGCGCAGTAGTGTCGTTGCCGTTATCTTTGACATTTTCATTTGTCTGCTGCAAACTACACTCCTGTGTCTGTGTGCTTGGAGAGTTGTGCCTGGAATTCTTAATCAACCTTTGTCATCGTCATCATCATTCTCTGCCCGTGTGTAACAATAGACTCTGTTGTTCTGATGATGATAGTGCCTCCACCACTATCAACTTTCTTGCCAATAATGGTGTTGGTGGTGATGATGATGGTGACGTCGACGTCGTCATTGTTTGGGTAGACATTATATATATCTGTAAAAGAAAGACAAGAAAAAAATACACATTATAATAAGAAAAGGAAATTAAGAGAACATCGCTCAGACATTGTACGTTATATTACTATTATGAATTTTCTCCTCCATGAAAATTTTTAATAAGAGGAAATTGCGTTGACATTCGTTTTAATATTCTACACGTGAAGATTTTTTCCTGGCTTCTGAAAGTGCGGCATACTTGGAATTTTATTTTTAATTTGGGAGAACACAAAGGAAAATTGCTACTCCGATGACGACACTGATGCCAATGATGATGATGGTGATGAGGAGAGGAGTGAGGAGAGACGTTTTTAGTTTGTTGATGAAACAACTTTAAAAACTTTAATAAGAAAAAAGGACATCAAACCAAAAAGCCATTTAATATCATCTCCCTTAGTATATTTAGGACAGTATAGTCCTTTGTGTAATATTTTGTCGCATAGTTTGAAAAAAGTAATTTCCCTTTTTTACAGAGAAGCAAAGCCACAGAAAAAGTTCTACGAAGTTTGCTGTTGGCTGCGCACTAACGGAGTAATTATTCAAAGTCTCATTAAACCTACTCATGTATTACACAACTAATCCCTTGTCATTGCAGCAAAAGCCTGCAGTCTACACATTCATATAAAAAAGTAAAATTACACTTTTAATCGTTTTATATCCCTATAAAGTTTTATTTTTAGAATGTCATAAGATACTACTCATCAGGAAATAAATTATAGTAGTTACGCATAGACTCCAGCCATATATCTATTATAATGGTGAAAGGGATTAGAAGAATGTTTCTCTTGACTATTTCATTAAAACGCGGGAGTCATCATCAAAGTCTCAAAAGAAACAGAGAGAAAATGAGACTGCTGCTTTGTGTCTATGTTGCCAAATATTTTGCAGAGCTGACTTGACTTGATAGAGGGGGATACCCAATGAGCCAACTTAACTCAGGCCACAAAAAAATATCTCTCTAAAATGCTGATGAAAGTATACAATGTTAGAAATACATTCATTCTGAGCAACAACTATAGACCTTTTTCATTAAGTTTTTTTCTCTCTCTCATCTCATCATGCCAGCACACAAAGACAACACTTTACTTTAGAAAAGATAATAGAAGCTAAAGATAGATGAGTATCATTTCATTCCAACGCGGTGATGCCGCCACTTTTTCTTTGCTCATTTCAGAAAAAAGGCAATATAAAACGAGGGAAAGGAGATAAAGAAGCTTAAAAAAGTAAGCAATAAGCCCGTTTAAGTAATTTTATACATTTTAAGCACCACCATCATCGTCGTCATCAACATTAAATGTTATAGGACCACCACCGGTGATAGTGGTGGTGAAAAAGGGACGGATGGAAGGAATATTTTAATAGGATATAATACTTTGGTTTAGTAGTAGAATTTAAGCGTAGTTGGGAAGAAGATGAGAAAATGGAAGTGTTTTAATGATTAGAATTTCTCATTAGTGAAAGCTGAGATGGTGACTGGAGGATTACTTAGGTAAAATGATTGCATTTTGGAGGAGACTGTGTGCGTAATAAAATATATCAGTTTTCTTCACTACGTTGTAGCATATGAGAAAATACAGTTTAAAATGGTGATTGCGATTTTGGATATACTAAGAAAAAAGGATGAAACCGGAAAGGATGTCTAATGAGATAACCTGAATACATTACTTTGTGAAATTTGCATATGATGAAATAAGAGTTTCGTTGGAGTAAAACGAAGTAGATGAGTTTTCTACTATCATCAGAGCTTCAACTGCTTTAATGGGCGAACGTTGCCTTAAATTAAACTAGTCAGGAAAAAATGTGAATGGACCTTATACACGGTATAAAATGTGAGTGCCTTTCTGACTATCTCATGCTTCTGAGGCTTGTGTAATATCTTCTCTCTCAGGAAAAGAGGTAAAAGAAAAGTTAATTTGGTTGAGTGAGAAGATGAAAATGAGAATGGTGATGAAGAACACGATGATGATGATGAGAGGGATGATAACTCTAGAGAAGTGAAGCGTTGGAATAAAAAAACTGAATGAGGAAAATTTGAATTAAGGAGTTTGGGAAATTGGTATAATTTTTGGTTTTAAATAGAACTATATGATACATACTTATATGGTTATATGCATATGTATAATCAGTTAAGTATTATTCATTTAAATTAAGTCTAGTTGGAGTATATAGTTTCATCAAAGATATGTAAAAATTAGAGGCATGGAAGAAAAATGGTCCCAGAAAAAAGGTAAAAGATTCCTAAATAAGTTTTCTTTCTATGCATGCTCAGTACAGTTAATGAGTTTCTATTTAATCTCTCAGGGAAAGAAACGGGATGATTGACAACGAATTTAATAAGTTTTCCCTTCCTATTTCAAGCGTTTCCTTTTAGCATACCGTCTATGATTTATAAGAATATTTTTTAATACCATTTTTCATTCTTTCCAGACCGATTTTTTAAAGTTAAGAAACAGTACAGATTAAAAAGTAAACAAATTCTATTAATTACTATTCAAGTTATTGATCAGGCTACATCACCTGAATAAAAAGCCTCTTATTTCTTAAATCCCCAAATAACTAATCAGTCACAACAGTTATGTAACAGAGCTAGAACATCATGGCCGCCAACGCAGCCCCATATGCTCAATTTAACTCTTTGCAAATGAATGGGAAAGGGTATAAATCGGGGAGTTGCTCATCAAAGAATGGGCTTGATCTCTTTGAGCTGTTTCCATCCATTTACCAACACATACGCACTCAAACATACTGGAGTCATTAGGATACAGAGATAACTAACGTAAAATGTTACACCACACTCTACACAATACTTTTGCTGCTAGCAGACTCTTTTCTCGGAATAAATGGTAGTAACCGGCATGTGTGTGTGCGGTGGTGATATTGGTGTTGGTCGGTGTACCATTTAAACATGCAAGAGAATATGAATATAAGAGGGATCCAAGTAAAAAAACAACGCAATACTTCCAACTCTCTAACTACTTTATACTTTTAGTTACACGGAGTATCTAGGATATGCCTAAAAAAAATTGTGCTCTTAAGTAAAAACAAGAGAGAGAGTGAGAGGGGAAAAATACGGAATGAGAATAATCTGGTCTGGTTGGTGGTCGCGCATGCTGGATAACTACCACTGTACTTTCTCTCCCGGCCGTTTTCTGTACACGAATCAACCCGGAAATTTTACTTGTACCACATAGACAAGGAGATACAATAACGGTACCGCGACAGAACACTACTTCATTTGAAATATTCACTTCAATCTCATGCATTTTCTGGAATAACTAATGTACTGTAATGAGAATACACTAAACAAAAAATTCGATTATTTTTTTTTGATATTATTGTATATACACTTGATTTACGTCACTCGGTCATATCACTGAGAAAAACAAAGGTTAAATTGTGCTACTAAATATTTCAGAGAAAGGAATAGTTTTTCTTTTCAAATATTTATTCCGGGTTTAATTGAATTTTTCCTGTAATTAAATTTCTCGGTAATTACAAAAGCCGGGTGATGCCAAAAGTATGACTCATGAACTTTTCCCATCTACTTTTAAACTTATTACACACAAAAATATTTATAAAAAATGTGAAAGCTTTTTGACATCAACATGTTCACAGAATTCGACATATTTCCCATTGTTTAGAGTAGAATGTCAACTTTAGACACGACAGCTAAGTGAACTGTAACGTAAACCACGGAGAAAGTACGTTTAATATTGTTTTCAAGATCAGGGAACGCAAAGGTGAATTTTGAATTACGAATTCTCTGAAGATTTAACATTGACAGACTGACAACTTAAAACACGCACGCAATATTTATTTATACACACAATTTTATACGTATAAATAAATATTTTCTATTTTTGGATGTCATTTCAATACTCTCTTTGGTCCTTTCGACAGAAAATTCTATATATGAACATTGACATGGTTTTCGTAGTGTTTTTTGTTTCTAAATTTGAACCCGATCACTTGTAATGCGAAACAAGATACAAAAATATAATAATGCATAGTGAATGCAATGCAACCCTTCGTTTCCAATTGAATGGAAAAGGAAAGTATGGAAATAATCAATACATAGATATAAAAATGCAACGAAGAGCAGTGGTGCATGAGTGACATGGAGTATCAGTCGATAGGGAATATTGGACGTTAACTGATATGATAAAAAATCGATACAGACTCTATGTTACTTTTTTAATGCAATTCCAAATGTTTTCTAGATCGAGCTAGTCAGCGCGCACTATTGACATTTTTTCGTGCAGATAAAAACAAATTTATTTTACTGAGTAAGTATGTACATTTCTAGTGGCTAACACAAAAAAATACAGAAAGATGCGTATATTTTCTTTAGGTATAAAAGTTTTTTAAGCTTTCGAATGGATACATGTACAGTAACGACTGTCATCTCATGAAGCAGCGTCACCGACCCCTTTTTGTAATGTTGATACGAAGAAAAAAATTTGGATCTTTTTGAAAAGCAAAATGAAAAGGAACAATCATCTTTACATTTTACATGAAAAGGTACGCGTACAGTATACACACAGATGAAGAAGCACCTGGTATGCTGTACAGATTATGAATGACACAAAAAACAACCCGACCCGATGCCATGATCGTTTGCTGCAGAGACCTGCAGAAAAAGAAATACAATAGAATAAATAATAAGGTGAGCCCTTTACATTTAATTGTTATGATGATGATGATGCAAGTTGCCCAAGGGTTTCAGATTTATCGTCAATGCGATGGTGTAAAGGCTCAATCGAATATGCATATCGATACAGCAGTAATGACAGGGCTTATGCAACAAAGGGTTTTTTGCTCGTTTTAAAATATCCAACCAGACTGTGCATTGTGCATCTTTGAAACGCTACAGTGAAACACCAGTGCAAACATGGATTCAATTTTTTATGCTTGTTGCCTTTCTTGCATTTACGAAATAAAACATTTTTTATACCGAGACCTAGAGAGCAAAAAATGCAAGCTTGGCACAAAATGTACTTCATAGGTAGACATGTGTTCAAAGCCAAAGTATTGCCATTTGGATTTGAGGTTAACATTTTAAGATGAATCGTGAAATATTTAACTTGCCTAGTCTAATTATAGGTTAAAATAAAAGTTTAATCAAGTCTTCAAGTATTACAATTATAGTTTTATATCATGCAAAAATTTCCTTATGCAACCCCATTCATGAGTTATATTATAGTTAAGTTAGAATTTCGAAATGCTAATTTAAAAACTTAATGCAAAAGTTGACTTGCTAAAGGTTGCGCTAAAATAAAAGCATTGGCAAAACTTAATTTCGAGTCCTTAAGTAAATGAATATAGTAAAAAATACAAGCGGTTAAGTGAAAATTAACATAATATGCTTGTGCATTATAAAATATTCTTTACCAACCTGATATTTTATTTGTTTGACCTTTTAGCTACCTTTTTACTTGATACAACCCTTTCTAACCTTTTGTAATTGTCATTTTAATTTGTTAAGAATTTCATTCATATCCCAAAACTTGATCCAGATCAAGTAGTTCACTGAAGAGAGGCATGTGCGCATATTTATCCTTCATTTAAAATCCAACAAACTACACTAACCCAGCAATGATTACAAAGATAACAACAGCTTGTATGACAATACAATATTCTAATGGAAAGAGAATCTGGTGGATAAACTATAACACTTTCCTTTTCGTCGTGTGTGCATATTTAAAACACTTTTTGCTCATGTTATACATTTTTTGCTCTCTTTTTTCTCTGATGATGCTCATGTTAAATCGAATAATTTAATATTTTCTTTATCCGCTCGTGAAAAATAAAAGCGAGCGTTACTTTTTACTCTTATAAATTTATGCTTACATCTAATACATATATTTAACAAATTTACAAGCAGGCAGCAACCGAAAATTATTTGAATGAATAAATGAAATTCATAATGAGTGAAATGTAAGCTTCCAGTTTGAACCAAGCAAAGCAGCAAAAATGGTAATAATAACAATGGACTTTA
>JAQFXM010005537.1:0-14766 GCA_034693345.1 Entomobrya multifasciata | reverse complement strand
ATGAGTAAACAAGCAGCAGAAGGTTGGATGGCTTACGTGTAAAGCTTCGTGCTCAGGATACAACTTCGTCTTAAGCATCCTTCCCAAAACCCAGTAACGTCATGGTATATATAAAGTGAATGCGGAAAAAACGTTTTGCAAAGACGTCATATCCTCGATGGACTACGGACGTCGGGTCATCCTCTATTTTAGGAAATTGGTTATTGTAGCTAGCGCAAAAAGAAGCAATAAATATTATAAATTCTGTGACGCCCTGTCTGTCCCCCACACAAAACTGATGTAATGATACTTGAAAACTTTTGTCTTTGAATAATGTAGAAAAACATGTTGCTAGTTGCTGGATTCGCGTTCAAAATTACCATTCGATCACTCATTGTTTTATTTCCCATGATTAGCAATATTTTATAGATAGTTTTATGTATGTACTTAATCATTTGGTTCCATACCGTACCATTTGCAGATAACAGTTGATTATGAATTATAATAGGACACTCGACAGCCCTACTTATATCATGCTCACAATAGTTCTTTAAGTACAGGTAAAACAACATAATACTCAGAACAGCATAATACTCTAAAGACTACTAACAGCTCTCATAAGACATCAAGGATCTGAAAATAAATTACTTGACGTAAGAACAATAAACTGCGCAGATAGTTATGAAAGCTTAATGCTATAGATACAAGATGCTCAAACAACTAAGTCAGCAGATCAGAGCTGAAGTCCGTTCTCTCAAGCGCAATTTTCGCTATGAAAGCATTTGAGGCATCTCTCTATTCTCCATGGAAGCCTCATTAATACATAATCTTAAATCCGTTATTTTAATGCTGACTAAAGCAATATCATTAAAGAAAGTTAATGACGTTATATCAAAATCTTCTTGTGTTCAGATAAAGGAACTGCACACCTACTTGGCTAGTCAGGTGAAATTACACGTGCGACATATTTCTAACACAATCCCTAATCATTGGCAACATTTTAGACAAGAAATTTCTCCCGGTGCTATACGCCGAAATAAGTTACGATAAGATAGGTGACATCTTTATTTTGTAATTTGATCATGGACAAGTGATCATTGAATTGGTTTTCGCTTGTTTGTTGTTCCACTAGCCAACCTGATATATGTAAAAGCGTTTCACTTATTTTGTTTTTAGTTGTTAGAAAATAAATAAGTAAACTCCAACAAATGGTTTGAAAGTAATATAATATGACGTACCGCTTAAGACATGTATATCACATAGCACCGAAATAACATTAGTAATATGCCTGTAGCTATTTTGTAATCATATTTGACTAGTTCATACTGTATTACAACTTAGTTAGTTATTATTATGACTCTCAAGGATATCGTCCGTTTCAATTTTCCGTTTCTACTTCCTCATATCTTTGTTTACAGAATTCCGTGCTTTTCGGCTAGGACGAAGACTTACGTATCTTCTTAACTACTTGTCTGAATGACCTGCATCCGCCCACTTGAGTACAAAGAACACTGAGGAAACTGTCACTGTCAGTTTTAGTTTAGACAATAAAGTTTTTCATAGTATTCATATACATTATATATCAAGACAACCAAAGACAACTGTTGTCATTTTACCAGAATACACAGTAGAATAAAACGTGATACGTAAATGATTTAAACTTTCATAACGTCAAATAGCATTTAAAACATTTTGTGTTGAAAATTTATGAGTATGTTTGGGAACCACTAATTGTATGTAGTGTTGTCATATTGAACCCTTTTTAGCTTCACATTACGGAGGTACATATGTATAGTAGTTTTCTGATGGTTGAATTTCATTTAAAACTAAGCTACTTATACACGTATTTTGAGAACAATTTCCAAGAATAACTATGCAAAGTATACTAAATTATTCTAAGATGTTTACTTCATAGATATTTTTGGTTGTCCTTTCATCCATAATTCTAAGAACGTTCCAGGAATTTTGCAGATGACTATGTTTCTTGTTCAGTCACCCAATACTCGGCTAAAACTGTAAATCGCTTCTAAACACCGCAGGCCCTACTCTGTCATTTTTACTTGTAGTAGTAAATTGAGACTCTAATATGTCTTTGGACAAAGAAAATTGTCTTTAAAATTGTAAGTCTTTGAACAAAGGCCCAAGGTCGTGTAGTCAAAATGAGGAAAATAGTATGCACTTTTTGTATAATACGCAAACACAGCCAATTTTTAAACCTTGCTTTAAACTTAAACACGAGTATAAGTATGTCCCTCTTCAGACAACTACTACGGCTCTACGAGCAAGTCTTTTTTAGAAAAGTATGCAACTTTCGCCAAAATTTTATCGGGCTTAAGAACTTAAGATGAAGACCGAAGCGTGATAAAACATGGCTAGCTGATTGTATAGAAATGAATCTGTATGAGAAAACTTACCGCTTCTCGTGAAGTTGTTCCCCGTTCAGTATGCAAATTAGTTTAGAAATGTTGAGATAATCTTGCGTACTGTAGGAAATTTGGATACATGCTATAATCAAAGTAAGCTTGTAACACAATTACCCTTTAAATCTTGAGCATACATAATTAATTACATCAGCAAGTACTCACCCGAACAGTTCTAAAGAAATTCGTCGTGTTTGTCACAGTTTAATAAACACAAAAACTTACTGCTATAATACAGAATGTCGAATTGAAAGCATTATATTTGCAAAAGTAAATGTATACCTTTTTGTGCATATTGGAAAACTAGCAGTAACCTTAGCATGTACGTTCCCAAAAACTTATTTGTCAAAATTCAACAGATATGCATTTATTATCATCAGCAAACTAGTGCTTTTGTAAGCAGTAAGAAAGTAGTGCTTCCAGTTTTTTCAGAATTTTTACTTATTTTTAAAGTTAAGAATTATATAGTCAATTTTATTTTTATTGACCATTTAAAAAGGATGTCACCATTAATTGCATTTTTCTCCTGTAACTATTAAGTTTTAGTTAGACTATGGTCTCTTGACAAAGTTTGATGACCATACTTCAATCTATCAATTTTTGCAGATTTTTTCCCGTTTAAATAGCATGTAACCGTTATTGAACGTTTCTCCGGCACCATTAAGCCGATTTGGCTGAAAATCAATTGGCTTCTTACTTTTACCCTCATGTTCTTGTATACTAAATTTGAAGTCTGTAGGTCAAAGCATTTGAGTTAGAGCGTTGACAGACAGACAGACATATATACAGACAGACAGACATATATACAGACAGACATGAAATACGAAATCAACAAGTAGTACGAAGTACTTCGCACTACTTAATAAAAATGACAATGAATAAATTTGGTCTTAACTATAAATTAAATACCTATAATGATAAACGCATTGTATTGTATTAATAAAAATATCCAACTTGTGCGCAATATCTCCAACATGATGGAAAACTCGATAGAATGTTTTTTAAAGAGGCTTTACTTACAACAACAATATTAAACTTTCATTTTATATTCAAATTTTTTGTAAGTTTTGAATTTATTTCATACAGTTTTAATTGGTTCTTTCTTAGAAAGCAAATTTACACTTGGTCAGTAGTAACATTTCATTATCAAATCCAGTGCCATTAATGTACAACATACATAACTTTCTGTGTCGGCAGACAAGCTTAGGATCTATTCGTAACGGTTACGTTAATCACACGAGTGTAGAAATCTTTCCTGTGTTGAGTAAAATTTTAATAAGAAAAGGGGAAAGCTCAGAACATGATATTGGAATCCTTTGTCTGGAAGCGGAAGCTAAACGAGGGGATTTACTTTCTCATCGCACTTAGATAGGATAAGATGAGTTTTGGAAACAACAAGGAGGATTTGTTCAAAATCTGAAATATTTTTTACGCTTTTTGTTTACTTTTGCTGGTAATGAAATTCAACATATTTGTACTTTTATTCTTCAGGGATTCTAAGCCAACAAATGGTGCGGCGGTTTTCTCTTTCACATTACATACGCACGTTTGTTGTACATATATATTTATATTTTAAGTTGCCTTTGTTCAGAGAAAACCTTCTTCTCATATATCTTGATGTAAAGATTTAGTTGTCAGTTTCTGTTTAATAGATACATATGTACATTCTAAGTTCACCTGTTAAGGTGACTTTATAGTCGCAACATTGTGGATTAAAGTTTTACAAAATAAAATTACGATTAAAATTGTGACACTTTATACTTCTAAATTAAAAGTAACATGGTGAATTAAATTTGGTGAGGCCAAATCTGATTGTGATCGTAACATTCTGATTGTTGACTTTATAGTCCACATTGGGATTAAAATTTGTATCAAGTTCCCCGAATTTTGTTAAATTGTCAAAGTTGAGCTACACTCAAAACGACAATGTAATTTAAAATGTGACGAGACTTGCATTGGAAGATCATGCCATTCGAGTCAAATCAAAATTACGATTTTGATTATAAAGTGTCTACTCATAATATGAATATGAATTTTATAAATCGTGCCAGCACTCACAATGTTAATTTAAACATCGACTTTAGAGTCTTTTTTTACTTTTTTCTTTTGCCAGAATCACAATGTTACTTTTACGACTATAAACAGGCCTTTAGACAAGAAAGACAATAATATGTTAAACTGTTTAAAAAACATGAAGTATCCGTAAACTTTCATAATTAGGAATACATATAATATTTTGGCTATTGGCGTACTGGCTAATCACCATAGTAAGAAAAATATTTTCAATGCAGCGTAGCTTGATAGTTATTTCCACACAATTTCAGGGCCACATTCTAAAACTAGCTGAAATTTTGCTTCCAGATGAGTACATTGAAAACCGAAGTATTTTAATTAAATGTTATATATGAGCAAACATTGATATGGATGTTTTCTCACTTTTAACATGAGAATGCATACTTACAAGAACGGTCTTATGTGAAATCTAAATGGCGTAAAGATTGTTTTGTAATTCAAATATAATAAATTGCAAAAATTCAAAAGTATGCATTCATTTGAAACTCATACAAAACTAATCTCGGAGCCGTGCATAATTCATAGGTATCAACAGTTCAAGGTCAAATTTGATGTTCATACATTACATGACCAGAAGTACTATTTAGTTTACACAATTTCAACCCTTTACTATTTGAAAAATATGGTGACCCCAAAATTTCTGAATCTATGGGGTCAGGGTCAAACCTGAAAATTTACAAGGGACAAATCGGGGTGCTGTGAAACTTTTCCTGAATTCAGATTTAGAATATTTAAATCATTGGAGAAGCTGCACGGACTGCGAGAAGGACGAATAAAATGTCTCAATGAATGCAACAAGCATCAAAACGTTTGTGTACGATATATTCTGTATGAACATTTCTTTTTACAAGTTAACGAAAAGAAAGATTTGGAGACTTGGTTTACACGTCTTTGAACTAAAGGCAGAAAGTTAGTCTGTGACCTTTTCACTATTTAAAAACACTGAGAGAGGTACACATCAAATATTTTATCACACGTTTTTGTAAGATATTTTATAAAATTATACAAACTTACTTATTTTAAGCTAAATTTTTATGTAAAAATATTCTTTGGTCTAGCCTGATGATGCATCCGCTGATGAATAAATAGCAAAACCGGTTGCTCAACTGTGAATAATATTTGGAGTGAAGTTTATGCATTATTTTCATAATTGTCAAATAACATAAATTGAATCAGTATATTAATTTTTCTAATTAAATTGAAAGTTTGGGCTTCTCATTTCTCTGTTATAGTAATAAAGCTTTTGCAGTAAAGATTTTTCATGCACAAGCGACTATTTTTCCTCCTTATCAATTTATCTAGCAGCATTGTTTACTTCCAAAAAGTTTTTACATCATCGGTACTTCGTTATAGGATGTAACCCATGGTCAGCAATCAGAAAATGCATAACTTTTAAAAAATGTCGTGAGGTATGCGATAAAAATAGCGAACTTTTGCTAGCCATGACGACGATAATTTCCCCAATGAAAGTTGGATAAACTTTTGAAACAAGTTCCTAATTTTAAAAGCAAATCTGTCTCTTCCCTTTAATAAGTCTTTAGTATTTGCAAATTTGTCTGCAATTTTCGTGAATAAATAGCAATGTGGTATATATGATTCGTGTTTCTAAGCATCTGGAGCGGGAAAAATAGTACATAATATTCTGAAAATCAACACGAAGCTAATCGTAAGTTACCTATTGCAACTTCGTAATGTATTGACGAATTGAGTTCTTGGTTTAAAAAATCATTTTAGTTTTCTATTTCATACTTTTTGGACAATACATTACTAAGTAACTTCACCAGTTGATATATTGTTAAAACTCAACGATATCAGTTTATAAACTGAAACTTTCTTGTCTGTAAGGATTTATTTTGAAAAATCAAGTGCGTCTTATGGCCTATGGACACTTTACTTGCTTGTCTGTATTTATACAAAATGCGTCGCTGTATTTTCTGACATTTCAATTTCATCTCTGAAGTTTTGACAGCTATCAACTTCTTTGTTCACAAATATTTTACTGGAGTAATTTTACCTTTAAAAGTTAGTCTTAGGAACTATACGTACAAATAAATAAACACTTTAGTGACCTGAAACATTTTACCTCCAACATGGTTCCACAGAAAACTTCGTTTTCTTTTCACCTTCATTTCCAAAAAAATCGCATTATTTTGCTGACAAGGTTGTCAAATAAATGATTCGTAGTACTACGTAGTTAAGATTTTTAAACAGATTACTGCGCTTTGGGTTGTGCTGTGATATCTTGATGTAAAATCTGTTATCCGATCAAAACAGCTATTCAAGTGATACGAGTAGTCAAAAACAAATTTCAGTCTCACTGTACGATTGCAATTTATTATAATAGCGCTTACAATTTTTTTAATCACCAAAAGTCATCGGTCATCGAATTTCTCTGAAAAAAAATTCTGTAATAATTTAGAAAAGTAAAATATACTAACATCAAACACACTTTTTAAATAAACCATTAAATTTTTTTAAAATATTATCATTCTACTTATTATTTTTGTATTCGAGATGGATAAAGAACTTTCATTTTACATGCATTAAAGAATATTAATTTAGCATGCATAATAGCAAAACAAGGATAAGCATGTTGATTATTTTCAAAAAATGTACTTCTATATGCACCACCATTCAAGCAAAAGTACAAATTGTGTTGTCGTTTATAAAATGTTTTATTGAAACATTGTATAAGTACACACTTCGCTATTGCTGCTGTGCTAACAATAAGGGTAGGATAAGATGCACTTAAAGTAAAACACACTTTCTATGGGCCATGATCATATAGAAGAATTTAGAATGACCCTGACCTTCATTTCTACTACTCTCACACAAAGAGAATTTCCAGGAATGATCGTGTTTTCTGCATGCACACACACACGTAGAATATTTTTAATATTTGAACTAGTATATCAAATGCATACATATTTCAAAGGATAATTTTTAATCTTTTCTTGCATCTTTGGTTTGAGACTAGAATCCTGAAGATAAAAGAACCGTCTCGTACAATTGTACGCTTTTAAACACACACTATACCAACTTTGATAAATAAAGCATATTGTAAATTTACAAAAAATATCAAAAAAACTTTTTACAGTCTCATAAATAAGTTCTATTTATGTATTTTTAAACTGTACCGTTCATGGTTTTGGATTTAATTTAATTACTTAAGTTTGGCCACAAGCACACGTGTATAAAGTTGTGTCGTCAATAAGTAAAGTTTCGCAGATGTACCTAAATGAAAATTTAGAATAGTGAAAAGACAATGATGCAACTATTACTCCATAATATATCATATTATACACATACGTTTATTCTACTTGTAAATTTTCGAAATTACATACTGTATGAGATGGATGAAAGAAGGATATGAAAATTTTGTAACATCAAGAGAAAAATATTTCATTCTTCATGAAAGGTTTCACGTCCGAATTTCACATGTAGCAGTGTGCATAATGTGAAGTGCATTCATATTATTACAATGTATGCATCAACGATTGTTGTGTGCTGGAAGCATAGGTAATCCACTTTTAAGCAAAGAAATAGGATGGTCGATAGTGTTTTCGTTTGTCCCTTTGTAGTGCTTTCATGAGATTTGGCCTTGACCTTCATTTTCTTTTGATGCTGACTTGACTGCTTGACAAGGGTGGTACTCAAATGTATCTTGATAAAAAACAGCATTTAAAAAACACTATGCATAAGAAGGTACAAACTAGTACAACGGAAGATACAAGGTGTTGTCGTCCACTTTCCATTTCATTTTTACACGTTTTCGTTGGGAACCGAATAAAAATCCTTATGATGAAGCAACCCAAAATTTCAAACTATAAAACATCGACGGGTGGAACTATAAAAATCAAGGGAAATATTTAATTTTGTATCATTCCATAGTTTGAGTCTAGACGAATTTCTTTTTATAATCTAAGGAAAGCAATTAAAGGCAGAGTTTTCAAAATGAGTTTTATCAAAAGCGTGTGCTTATTTGTTGTTTTTTCTTTGGTCTACGTAAATGCCCTTGGTGTCAATGACGTTAGTCATGGTGGTTCAGATGGGACAGCGGGTTAGTAATATACTTTATACTTCATTTAAAAATTGTTAATACCTAATATTTAATTAACATCTCTGTGAAAAGATCAAAGAACCTTTTCGTCAACCAACCACTAATTTCTTACCACTAATACCTTGTAATGGGTTCTTTTTTATTTTTCCAATTATAGCCGTGAAGCCGGACAACGGGGAAGAACGGTTTATCAATTTAGACGGGATCTTCAGTGACATTACGAAAGGCATCGATTTCAAAGTTAGCCAGAGTCACAGTCAAGGATCCTCATATGTCAAACAAGTCACCCAAAGCCATCACACAGTGAATGGTCAGACAGTAACAAACACAGAGATCAACGAATTTACCGGAAATACAGCAGGTTTGTTGGATAAAATAATGCAACGGTTGATTTGCTTTATTAAACCAGCGTTTATTTGTTTGAAAATGTTTTGAAAAGATCACTGATTTTTTTGGTGCACGATTTTGTTTTGTTGTTTAGTTGGACCGGGACTACGATTCAAACGTGATTTGTTTGAAGATATGATAGAAAACGTCGGGGAAAAGGCAAAGGTTGTCACCGGGGCAGTGGTTGACGGAATTAATATCGCACACAATGGAATGTACAATATTAAAAAAGCTATCCACCAGAGAATCAGGGAATAAATTGCAAGCAAAGTTTGTGAAAGCATTTTGTTATTTACAGTATTATTTCTTAATCCTGAAATTAACCCATAATATCTAAAATAAATAAATGATAATTATGATATGATAATTTTTTAAACATTTATTAAAAACAAGTAATAAAAGCATTCCTTACCAAAAATATCTGCAGTAAAACCTGTAGTAGACTTTTCAGTACTCACGTTATACCATACAATACTTAAACTGCATTGTCATTTTCTTGCATTTAGAAGCTTAGAAAACGTTAAAAAGTTTAAAGCATTCATCTCATTCTGACTTTTTCAGACTTTCATGTAAACACCAACAAGAATCTATTGAACTTTACTTTTACAATGCACTTTGTTCATCGAAAATGTTAATATCTACGAAGTACCCCATATTTACAAATCCAGTATATAACTTCGGCATGTAAGAACTTTCTTTGTTCATTCTGTATGTATCTAGGTATTCGTATTAGCCTTCCCTATGTAAACGTTTTTACAATGTATGATATATGGGTAATAGTGCAGAACATAAATTGTATGATCTTTTAGTTGAAGTTATGCTTGGATTGGGAACGGTCACATGAGCTTTTTGAAATCAAAACCAGTCACGAATTTTAGTAAACAGCAAGTGGTACTATTTTTACGATCAATTCGAGGTGACACATACATATTCAATCTATTTATTTGCTAACTTCAATTGGTTGTTCAAAAATTGCAGTTTAAAAATAGTCAACAATAAAAAACAAGCCATGTGTAGTGTTAATATCTTCGTAGTGCTTTTACTTACAACAGCCACCATCACTGCTGCAATTCCGGTTGCTTCTCCCATGTCAGAAATTGAACAAGGTAAATATTTTTATATTGAATCCATTATATTTAACATTGAATATGAATAATCTTACGTGGTCCGTTTATGGTCCATATATTTCCGATCATGATCTAAAAAGTTGATAAAAATAACGATGATCTATAAAATATAACAATTAAAAAATTCAATTGTTTCACAGTATCGCAAGACCCCAAGGTGGACGTTCGAGGTTTATTTCATGACTTTTACACTCAACAAATGCAAGGAAGTAACACCATGTCGAGTACTAGTGAGACTGACGAAGATTTTGGTGAGAAGATCACAGGTTTCGTCGCAAATACAGCAGTGACAATGGCAGAGGCTGGGCAGCAAACGGTTCAGCAAATTATTGGAACAATGGGGGTCGAATTAGGTGAAGCATTAAAATATTGAACGTTATAATTTTGAATTTTCTTTATATAATTTCGTTTTGATGATCAATAAAAATCTATACGAACTTGAGATGTTGTTGTTTATAAATGAGTATTTAAGAAATAAACAAATTCATCGGCAATGTCCATGTCCATCCAAATTTTTAACATTTCATTGCCAATAAATAACAACAATGTGCTCGTAAATGCTCGAAATACAATTGTTAAGTGTTTTCATCCTTTTTTGCATTTTCATTATTTTAAGTTTTTGTTCTCGAATAGGTTTATTTGGAAATTAAAAACAATATAAGATAAAACTATACGCTGACTTTGCTTTGTGATAAAGACTTGATAGGGGAAAAATGTTTCAATGAAAAACATAGTTTTTCTATGATACGAAGTCAGAAAAACAATCGAACTCTTGATATGACGACTTTATTTAACATAACAATTATCATACATTGGAAATTGGAGTCTGTTTGTAGAATGTAGAAGCATGCATGCATACCCAACCATTGTAAAACAGAGATAGATGGTTAGCATTTTATTTTGCAAATAAAATATTCTTCTATCGACTTCGTACGCGTGTTTTCAAAGAGCGTTTTCATTTCACTATGGTAAGACAAAATGCAGTAAAAAACTTTAGACTTGGACATAAACCTTTTTAAGTTGTATATTTTACTGAATAATTTAGGTACTGTACAACGGAATAGTTATAAGGACATAGTATTAGTTTTATTTAAGAACAGGTCATTCATAAATGCAATCTAGATACTAACCATTACACCCACCAAGTACACGAACATTTTTCGTTGAATTGACGTATAATTATGCCGAACGATAAGTTGGAAAACTTACTAAAGGCTAGACAATATCATTATGATGTCGCAATGCAACAATTGTATAAATAAATCCAATCGAAGCTTAGAAAATATTTACGAATCTATATTGTTAATTTGTAAAAAATTCACGACAAATCAATCGATCTCAGAAAAATCAAAATGCCAACTAATATTACCCGCAGAAAATATCTATTATGCACCGTGGGACTTAAAGTAAAACTATCAAGGCAGCCTTTTCTAATCTCGGCAGTGGAAGCAAATCCTCTGACAGTAGAACGCTCTCTACAGGAAGTGAGTAGTACAACTTTTTAGAGTTATTCCTAAGCAGCCCATAGAAAATCCGTAAAGTGTCACTAGAGCTCCATCTGAAAGTAACGGTCTGCTATCTCCAAATTATATTTCCAATATTGTCAGTTGTAAGAAATAAGTACTTGTAATTTTAAGTACTATTCAGTTGCTCTAAGTTTACAAATGAATATGCGCATTGATTTTAAATTAAAAAACATACAACCATAACCAGTAAGATTACAAACTAATTCATGCAAGCATATATTTTACGACCTTTTACAAGCTAGTTAAACATGACCTTTAAGCTACTTGAGTAATTTTTTTATTCAATTTTTGTGAAACTCGATTTGAAATTGACAAATTATCTTGATAATTAACAACGCAACGTTAATATTTTCATTTGCATGGTTTTTGGTACCCGAATAAAAGTTTTCGATACTGTATCTAACTCAAATTTGTATTTAAAAAGTCAATGGCGTCAAGGAAGCCTCTTAAACTTTTTTAAATGACTGGGCCGACTACTGCATATTTATTTTAAATCTATTTTATTTATTACAGATTTTTATTTCACCAGCTCCAACAACATGTTAGTTCTGGAATACTATGCTTTCAAAATGTATTCTTTCCACTGACGTGTTACGACATGGAGAATTAATCAAACATGAGTTTAACGTCCTATGTATTCGGTCATAAACCGTGATTATCTTTTTTACTAATTAATTTTGTCTGGTCATGCGTTTTTTGGCTTATAGCTTTTTTGGTCGAGAGTGGAATGTGAATAAAAATTATATACGTAGCATTTCAATGATTTGTAACAACAACTGTAATCTGTACTGTGCAGTAAGTAATGCGTGAGGACTGAAACGAGTGCTGGTGAGAATTTAAAAAATCTTTGTCGATGTTTTCAATGAGCACGTTACAGGTAATATGTATTACACATGTAGCAAGAAGTACAACGTCAAACCAAGGTTGAAAACACTTGAAAATTCTGGCCTTTGCGTGCAAACAAGTGCTGACGTAGTTTCCATTTATCATGCAATTAAAAACGTATACTCATCTTGGAATGTTTGACCCTAAATCATGATTTCTCTAAACGACTTGGTAAAGGAATAAAAACTAAATTGATTTAATTTGCACTTATAGTAAAACTAAAAACCAAAACAAGTGAATTAAATTACAAATCATTGCAGCTTAAATTTTTATTCTTCCTTGTTTGTGGCTGCTCTAAACTTGTACAATGCAATGCAGACTGTGATGGTGTGATTACTATTAATATTTTTGGAATTAGTTAAGAAAATTCACATAACTTTTAAAAATCCATTCCCCTTCCCACAATGCTTGAGAGACATTTCTGTTATAAATCAATACAGATTTTGTTGTAAATTGGTAAAACACGATGCACCTGGCAAGATGGAGTGTACCGCATATGATTTCAAGATAACAAGATAGTTATCGGTCCGACTGGATCAAAATCAACAAACATCAAAGCTGTACCGAAAGAATATTTAGTATCTCCTGAGGAACTCAGAACTGCACTTGTATTTTCCCCAGAAATTGAACGAGAAATTCGCTAATGAGCCAATAGTGTTAAATTGCTAGCAAATGCACATTACTGGATATTGCACAATATTTCGAAACTGATTTATACCTTTGTAAAGCATGAATCGCATAATAGATTAATGAAATGTGCAGAGTAAGATTTCATCAAAGCAATGATAAAGCAAGTAATAATTATCAGAACTGCAGGTCTTCCTTGTCTACATCGTATATCATCGTGTATCTGTGCATTTCGACATCAAACATCCTGAATAAAAGTATATCGCGGTAAAATCTTTTCTGCATGCTTGAAACGGTAACTATCTCAGGCTGTCGGTTCAATCATAAGGTGATACATGCACAGGTTGGTAACACATAATTGACGTTAAATAGAAAATAATATCTTCATCTGTTACAAGAAGTCAGGGACGCTTCTTGAAATTATGCTTGGTAAGTGGTATTTATATGAGCTCACCCCGTGGGAACCGAATGACGAACGATTTCAAAGGGTTTGTTACATGCTAATCCAAACCGCGGTATTTATATTTACTGAGAATACCAAGCTGTACGTGAGTATTGTTCATTCTTATTGTAAAACTGGACGTGAGGTTAATTATGATGAGATATTGATTACATTACAGTACAGGGAATACTGTCTCGTGACGTTATATGTAACGTTTTTAAACTTCTATACATTGAATTTATTATCTATTATCGTAGCCTACAAAGGAAATTTTATAAACATATATTTAAACATGAGTATAATTGATAATTAACCATGTCTGTCCGTTTGTCTTTCCGTCCCTCCGTCCCTTACACATCAAGCAACGCATGCGGATTTTAATAGATTCTAAATAAATTACATTTCCAATTTTAGTTTAAGATATAACTTTGCGTGCAAATGCCCGCTTGAGTTATCATTCAAGTTTATAATATATTAAAATTATTCTCAATGGTGTTTTAATTTGACATGAATATTATTTTGAAAATTTGTACTATTATTTTCTAAGGCAAAAAATTTCGCAGACTGATACTTACTTTAGCATTTACAATGGTCTAGGTTTATTTGGCGTTTTATAGCCACAGTCTCAACTAATTACAAAATTAATATATAGGTAATTACTATCAATCTTCACCAAGACATACTTCTATTTCCCTGTTAGGTAGTGCCATGTGCTCACATGCATATATATGTATGCCTGTGTGCTCAACATGCAATTAACTATGACGGGGTTTTTCATGATTTAGACTTGTACTTTTGTCTTCATATTTATGCTCTAGAAAAATTTACATAGTTTTAAACGCTTAACGTCAATGGTCTCTGTGCGAGATCGTAAGATCGCTTTTCACTATAAAAACATTTATTTTGTCACATCCACGCTCATACTCTGTGGTGCTAGTCAAGCTACCAGTGGGGCTAGTCAAGACATTCTTGGTGATATTTCGTTTTGTTTGTGCTGTGTATCCTATTTTTTATTAGAAGCAGTTTGTTCCAAATAAATATTTGTAAAAATGGCTAGCTTGCACGAGACTTTACATCAAAAACAAATCTTTTCCCATCAAAATGAATCCGAGTCAATATTTTGGGAATATCGCAATGTTGACAGCAGTTACTCCTTTGAACTTATTGATATGATTTGGTGGAGAGAGTTGCTACTACAGAATCGAGCATGGGCATTTTACTGTGCTGGAATATACGCGTT
>JAQFXM010005536.1:0-14769 GCA_034693345.1 Entomobrya multifasciata | reverse complement strand
TCTCAAATTCTGCTCAGCCTCCTCAATGGCAATCTCCCAATGTACTAGGAAACGGGGGACTACAATATAATGCCCAACACACTCCCAGCGTACAAGATTCTCTCATATATAGCCAACATATGGGCAGCGAAAGAAATGGACAAATGCATTCATCATATTTAATACAGCAGCAACCTCGTCAGCAGCAGTTTCCACTTCAGCAGCAATTACCCCCACAGCAGCAGTTGCCCCCTCAGCAGCAATTGCCCCCACAGCAGCAATTGCCCCCACAGCAGCAGTTGCCCCCACAGCAGCAGTTGCCCCCACAGCAGCAGTTGCCCCCTCAGCAGCAGTTGTCTCCTCAGCAGCAGTTGTCCCCTCAGCAGCAGTTGCCCCCTCAGCAGTGGCAGTCTCCAAACAATCAAGGAAATGTGGGAGCACTGACAAACACTGGCAGTCGTACTATTCCAAGCATACAGGGGTCGAACTTTGATGGAAAAGAGCACTCGGTGTATATGGAGACCCGCAACACAACTTTTGACAGACAAGGACCCCTGCAGTCCTCAAATAGTCTCCAGCCTCCTCAATTGGAAACTTCAAACATACAAGGAAATGTGGGAGCACCCAACAATATTAATTACATTTCCAGCATGCATGATTCGATCAAAAATGGAGGACAACCTTTGGTTTATGATAGACAACCAACCCTACAGCCTTCCAGTAAACCCCAGTCTCGTCAATGGGAATCCTTTATTCCACAAACAAATGTTGGAGCACAGTACAATACATATACCACTTCCAACTTAGAAGATTCTAATAGAAATAGACAGCATTCAGCTTATGTCGACAATGGAAAAGCAATCTATCGCAATGATTATAGACCGATGGAACATGCAAATGTTCCCGACTATGTACAGAATCAACGTCAAGGTCAAAGCTTGAGTGATGGCATTGGGATGGGACCTATCCCTCGTTCCAACCAAAGTGAAATGCCAGCAGATTATTTTGAACGTGCCAACGTGGGTGCTCGAGACCAAGGTTCCAACAACGCTTTTGCCATGTCACGTTCAGCCCAAAATTTCGTTGGGCCATTTCCAATACACACGGCCCCTGGTTCACAAAACAATGTACCAGGTAAATATACCGAAAAATGTAAAGCTAAATCCTGGCTCATTATAGTGAATTTTAGCTCTTTGTCCCATATCTGAATTTTACAGGAAATTGCACTTCAAATGTGTTCAGTATAGCAGAAATGGCTGTGGCTATAGCTAAGTTCATAGACAGCGGAAGTCTTGATGCTAACATGAATCCTGTACAGGATTCATTCCTGTACAGCTACATAGCTAGTTCTCCTGGACAAGGATTGCTACCACTAGAACCACTACCACATGGAGAAACTCCTAGAAATGCGAACGAAAACCAATTGGACCAGGATGCACTTGATTTTATTCAAAATTTTAACATACCTCCGCGGAGATAGGTTCATAACTTGACCAAGGTAAATTGAATTCGAGCTAGGACCTCATGAATTTCTCAAGTAAACTTACACAGACAATTTGCTAAACAAAATTATTTCTATCGTGTCAAAATCAAAATAAAAGGGCATTTCAAAATAAATAAAAAGTTGTAACAAAACGGCTGCTATGATCATAATTTTAATACAAGATTCCTATTACAATTTTTTTTTTGGTTTTATGTAAGGCACATTTAACTAGTACTTTAAAGTAAGTAAAGAAGTGCTTGAAGTATAAATATATAGTGCTTTTTTACTAATTTTTAAAGGTCAGAAGTAAAAAAATCAATTATATTTTTTGACCATGTAAACTTTATCTGCATGTTTCTCCAAAACTATCGAGTTTTAGACTAAAGTATCTTGACAAAGTTTGATGCCAATACTCTAATCAATCGATTCAAGTAATAATACTTTTTGACCAGATTTGATCAGCATGTAACCGTTAATTGGCCGTTGCTCCGAAACCGTTAAACCAAATTTGAAGACTGTACGTCAAAGCGTTTTTGTATTAGAGCGTTGACAGACATACATACATACATACAGACACGATATACAATCTGAATAAGAAGGACAATTACTTGCTCTTCTTAATAAAAGAAAAGAATGGATCTTGAAGGTTCGAAGTTCGACTGCATGCGCTTTTTGCTACATTTGTCCTAATTTTATCACCTTCATGTGATTTATCACCTTCACCTCAAAATTGAATCGTGCGATTAGTACTACTGTGATTTGTAAAATTATAAAAATGGCAAATCTGAACTTCCAAAAAAATAACTAAATGTAAATTTATTGTAAAAAGCCATAAAAAATCATCAATTATCACCCAGTTTCATATATTGAGTTTTGTTACAAAATAATTATATGTAAATACTGAAGAAATTGGGGTTTGGGGTTTTTCTTCCCAATTTTCCTTGTGGAAAGGTAAACTTGCATTTGTATCAAGAATACTCGAATTGAGTAAGATTTTCCCAGTGAATTAAATTAAGAGATTTGTATCTCTGCAAACATGAATTCCACCCTCTCATATCGTCACTAACTTACTTTTGAGGAAAACATTATAAAAAAGCAACCATTTTGTAAATAACCCATTCACTTTTCCCACAGGACACTCAACCATTTACCAGATCATCAGTACAATCTACATAATATTTCATCGTCATCATAAACCTTTTAAAAGTATAAGATTATTCAAGAAAACTTCTTACTTTCTTTATCATCATGTTTTAAAAATCTTTTTAGTGGAATAGAACAAGATTTCAAAAGATATGCTTTTAAGCCTAGGCCTAGACTCATCATTTCCAGATATGGCTTCCGATAAAAAAAGAACATCAGAAAAAGGCTTTTGAATTCCCTACTTCTCTTAGGCCTTTTAAACTCTTTGCTTGCTTATTTCCCGTTTTTTACATGTTCAGTTTTTTATCAGAATAACATATTATGCGTTCTTTTATACTTACTTGAATCGATAGAAATGTATATATACGTTTATGACAAGACCATGGCCCTGACCATGTGTACTGCTCAAAATTCTTTGAAATGGAATTCTACAAGGTTTAAAATGCACATAAATTTACTGTGATTACCGGCAATGATACGGATAAAGCTGTATATGTAAAAAATTGTACAGTGATTGTTGCATGAGCAGAGTAACATGAGACAATTATATGCTTTCTTGAAGATGTCCATATAGTGCTCTGTTGTTATCTTTGCAATCCTTTTAAAATGAAAGTACTCCTGTTGAGCAATTTCTTGTTCTTTGCTGGTACAATGTACTTTTTACAACATCACATCATCATCTCGGAGACAGGAAGACTTGATGACATTTTTGTTTACCTTGGGTTTTGATACCGATTTGTATTAGAGACAGTGAGAATGTTTTTTGAGGTTTGACAGTAGGGAACATAATAAGATCTGGATTGCTTAAACTTTTATTACATCCTACCATTTCTTTTGTTCAAGTATAATTGTAAATGAAACTTGAGATGCGAAGAAGTTTTTAATTTATAGCATGACAATGTATGAAAAGTTTTTAAATAAAATAAAAGGACAAAAATGGCCAAAGTAGAACACAAAACACAAGACTTCTTAAACCATTGATGGCATTGTTTGAGTATTCCATTCATTTAATACAATTAATATGAAAGATAAAATGTCACGAGAAAAGAATAATATATTTTTAATACGATTTTCTCACGATGTGTTATGATAATTATTACTATTACTATTATTTTTGCAGATGAATAAGAACACACACTCTCAGCGTATCATAACGCTAAATCGACAGAAATGCAAAAAATGGTTTAATTTTCATGATGAAAGAAGTCATTGCGTTGCAGTTACAACCTGTTGACTACATGGATAACAAATAAAACACAAGATATAATACTGCAGTAAATATAAATGTTTGCCACTAGATGCTAGCTTGTAAGGATTCATGTTTTACATTTACTTTAAGTGAGATGAGGTGGGGGTGATGATAAGATGAAAAAACACTTTTTTCGGGTTGGTAGGTACGCCACAGCCACAACGCAAAAGCTTTACGTAACACGTACTACCTATGTAAAAAATTAACCAAACTTGTGTTGCTGTTGCATACAAAGTACAAACTCTAGCTTTACAAAATCATTGATGGCTCGTTGATAAGAACCACCAACAGTTTTGAATGGGTTACTTTTCGCACCACCTGTGTGTCTGGTGGTGAAGTAATCTATTCAGGTGTATGCAACAAAGACCAGGTAGAAATAATCCCAAGAAGACTTCCCTGAGATGCTCTCGCATGACCAAATTAAGAATTTGAGTTCAAGAAAAAGTTGTAGATGACGCTTGTGCTTGTTTGATGCAATGATGCCGCATTGCAAACACAAACAAAGTAGCTTCTCGTGTTCACTGTGCATAATATTATTTGAAGAGCTCATCGTCGTTTTAAACATGATCTTTAACAATTTCATTGTTGAAATTGCATTCAACTTAACATGCTACACAACATAAAGTGTAAAAATGTGTTATACGCGTATAGATTTTTCCTTAATTCGAATACATTTAAAGAAATAAAACATTCGTTGCACTCAATTAAAATATTATCCAATAATGTAGCATGTTATCATCAAGTGCACTGGCGTGGTTTCTTTAATCTGTTTAAAACAGCCTACAGCAATACATGCAAAAAATACACATGCTTCCCATCTCTGACTTGGATTCAACTTGTCTGGTTTTATGGAAAGCAAAAAAACACCACAGCCAAATGATAATCATTATCATCTCATCTTTATCAGCAACAAGATGAGTTTGTGGTCTTTGGTCTGTTTTTTTGTTAGTTCTCCGATTCTAGGAACAATGAAAACAACAGCACATCGAAGCAATAATAAGACATTGCATTCATTATGGCATCTCTTTATAGCTTCAAGTTGGATACATGAAGACGAAACTATACTGCCAAGATAAGCGAAACAGAGAATTTAATGTGCAAGTGAAAGAGTAAAGCTTTAAAAGACATAAGAATAACAAAAGGAGTAAGTTTTCCCTTCTCAAAGTAAATTGAGATGCGATATTGTTCATTCCAGTGATACGTCACATCACACTGCTCACCAATAAGTTTATTTTAAAGTATACACATCTCGCTCCAGAATTCTCTACTTGTCTTATATATGCTCACTATGTACACATTTATCTTTATCGTTCGTATTTTAAACATGATTATTGTGCTTTCGTGCTTCTGGAAAAATATACAATGGGGAAGATTATTAGAGAGCACATACCACGACCACATAATATGCATGCTAATAACATGAATCACACCAAATGCTTCTCTCATTTCTTTCTTTACAAGTTCTCTTCTTTTTGAACATAAGTTATTCTGTGTTGTAACAATGTTTTACGACGACGCGACAGTAAAAACGATAGAGAGAGAAAAAAAAGACTTAAATTGGTTGAGGAATAAATGCGTGAAGAAAAGAAGGAAAAGAAAAGTTTCAAATTTGCTCGGTCACGCTGCACTTAAATAGGCGATAAAGCTACATAACATGCATATATCTGTACTTTATGTACACGTTGAAAAAAAACGTTGGAGTTTCTGGAAGAAATAATTTGTACTCTTGAAAAATCGACATGGATGTAAGAAGATGAATGGTGCGTTCTCTGAAATCCAAAAAGTCACTTTTGAAGTTAAGTAGCATTACTGTATTCAAATACAAGCAATATACTTTCTTTATCACCATTTTTTTCTAGGGAGTTTTGCTTACGACATTCTTTCTCGAACTGTTTAAATAGCTAAACTTTAACTAGACAGCGATAGATATTGATTCAGAAAGAAAAAAATTAATTTATTGCTGAAACAAACAAGCAACATAACTTATGTAAAACTAATTTAAGATGATAGGTTGTAAATAATAATGAGACGAAGATACACTGAAGAAAATGATCTTCTTTGATTAATTAATTTTTTGTTACTGTACCATAATCACAGCAAATCTTACAGAAAAATTCCATTATAACCTTATTATTTTAATATCATATCATAAAAATCATCAAGAAAAAAACAAAGTAACGGAAAATGGAACCATCATCACCCACCACCAACCACCACACTACATATAATAATCTTACGAACAAATTGTTATTACAGGTGTATAATGGAGATAAACCAATACCACTTTTTATTACTTCTTTTTGTAAATTGAAAAAATGTGGAAGAACATAAAAACAAGTAGATTTTTTTGCGTGATTATGTGTGTGTGATTCTCCTAAGTCATGTGAGATCATGGGAGCAAACCAATTAGGTTTTGTTGTTTGGTATGTACAATACTGCAAAATATGTTTATGTTCTACTATTCTCCTACGGGAAATCATGTTACTCTCCTTTCCCAACAAAAAAGAGCAGCAATTCTCTCGGTTTTTGCTTGATTTGGCAAGAAAAGAAATCAAATCAGGTTGTTGTTGTTGTTATACTATATCATCAAGAACGATTGATGATGATAATATTTTGTGTGTATGTATATATCTGTATGTTGTAGTAGTAGTGTGTATTCTTGGGTGTGGGAAAGTTCCCGTGGCACGACTTTTGCTACAATAATACCCAGTATAACCATAACCATGATCATCAACTATCAACTTACGAGAATTCTTTTTAGATAATGATAAAAAATAATATATAGCATAGCATATTAAAATGTACACTATTATGTGGCGAGATATGATAAAATATACATATATATATATATATTGCGCGCACATTGCATGATGTCAGTAAAATATAGCGCTGCGCTGTACTCCAAATTAAAAACATGATTTTTGCATAAGATATGGCCGTTGAACTGCTTACTAACTTTAAAAACAAAATATTTCTGAAAATATATCTACCTACACTTTGCTATTTGCATGCGTGCTTAATTGAATGCAATTTTAAGTGTAATCTTGCTTCACAAGAAAATAGTTCACGAATTTGTGGAATTCTTTGTTATGCTGATTACGTAAAACGGATATTTTACCGAGAAGACAGAAACTTTTAAAGGAAAACAAGGGGAAGTGAAGTACTACCGTGTTTTGTGTGTGTCCGTGTGTGTTATATGTATGTTATGATTTAATACTTTATGTAAACGCATAGATCTTAAGACGACAGCGACAATCCACTTAAATCCACACGCATTCCGCTCCCATCTTCAAGTCAACAGGAATTTCTTAACTCGAATCATCATCATCGCATCAACGTTCCCCACTTAAATCATCATCATGATTATTACTATTACCTTACTTACACCACGTAGGTATACATGGTATATCCTTCCTTACTACTCACCAGAGGAATCGCAAACTCCTTGCTTATTTGTGACTTTGACTGATACGGATCAAGTGTGATCAACTATGCATATTATTTATAAACTTATATGTGAATATAAAGTTGCATAAAATGTTTGAAAACGTCACAGCTCTCTTGTTGCATGATTTCTCACGAGAACCATAAAGTGTTTCTTCAGTCTTTTCTCACCATCGTATCGACAAGCTGTACATTAATATGAATGAATGCTGTCCACATCACATTTATCACATCATGATGCTCAGCTCACTTTCCCAAACTCTTGGTAAAGTGAAGAAACTGGAAACATGGAATTACGTTTAGCGAAGAAAAATGCGTTACTTCATCTCTCTATCCCAGTTTCCATTTACATTAATCATCATCATCATCATGGTCTTAACTTTGCTCCAGTCCTCATACCGTGTTTTGTTTACAGAACTTTTTTATAAGTTGCATTCGGGTGAAAATTTACTGGTTACATATTATTTATAAATTTGACAGCCAAATCAACATATTATGAGATTTGCAGTAATTCCAAAGAAAAACTTAAAATGACATAATGTATACATATTTACCACGAATATTATGTAGGTTCACCCTTCCTTGTAAAAAACAACTCATTCCCTGCAACATTAGCATTAACATCATCAGCCGAAGCAAATACAATTGTCCAATAACCTATTTAATTTAAGCTCATCAACCACCATGATTCCATTAATCGTCATCAACTTCATGTCATCGTCAACGTTCTGGAACACTATTTTAGCATTCTTACTCTCCATCATCCCTTGAAACACTTCATTTAATAATTCCAGAAAGAGAGAGAGAGAGAGACCGATTCCTTTTCTCCCTTCTTCTTTCGACAAACAAATAATCATATCTACTAACTGCAGCATCCACCACTTCACCACCATCATCATCCCTAACACCATATATATTTTATATATTTTCTCTGTTCATTATTATTGTAAAGTTTGAAGAAGGAAGAAACTACTGTCGACTGTCATGTCATATTCAGCAGCGAAGTCATGAGACGATGATGAAATGAAGAGAAGGGTGTGCATGCGCATTGAAATTGAAAGCATTTATGTAACCACAGGGTGCCTCCACCGTCGTCGTCGTCGTCTAATCATCACCAGCATGAAAGTAACATTATTATACTACCTTCATTTCATATCACTACAATTTTTTATTTGTACACTTGCCTATTATACATAATTCCATTCTCAACAAAAGATTATTGAATGAAATTAGTGTATTGAGCTGACACAACTATTAAGAACGTGACAACCGACAGCTCAAGCTTAATGATCTGGATGTCTCCTTAAAAATCTAATTTAACAACAACTTCTGTTAGTCTAGCATACCACGCATGCATAAGTTAAAGTTATAATGATTTGGTGGCCTCCAGGGTCTCCACTCGACTCTCACTCTCCACTGTTTTTAAATGTTGATGACGTTGGTTGGTTCTCAAGAATACTAATGTGTCCATAAGCATGAGAAATTTAAATATGGATAAAGTAACTTTTCACGCATTTTCTCTGCTGGTAATGGGATTAAATTATTCACATACACACTGCTTTGTCTATAATAGCTGGTTGAATTTCATCATTGCAACAACAACACCACCAGTAACTTCAAACTAATCATCATCGTGTGATTACTGCATGCATGAATAATGTCTCATTATTATCATTACTTGTGGTGCCTGTGATTATACGCTATACACTAACTACTAAAAATTCTCGCCAGTTTTTTAACACTGAAGAAAGAGCCAGAGACGTATGTTTTTATGTACATAGCTATACATGTATTAATTACTATAAACCGAGACAACTGAAATGACATGACTTGACTTGAAGTATATTTTCTCTCTTGTGTGGTGGTTGGTTGGTGGCAGTGCAGTGTTGAGTTGTGAATGGGTTTCATTGTCGAGTTGATAGGTCTGTTATTAAAGGCAATGTAATAAATGCAAGCTTTTATTTTTGCTAAAGGAATGCACACATCAAGTAACATTTCAAGAATATTTGGGGGTGGAAGAAAAATGTCGATGTACCAAACTAAGAATAAAAATCTTGCATAAAATGAAACCAAATCATCACTTTAAAGATTATAATAAAATTTTCATTGCAACCAAGATTGTTTGAAAGAGAGCAATGATTCTTTTACGGATTGACTTCTTCAGCAATTTTTACAACTAACGCAAACATGGTCTCAACAAGTCAAGTTAACCTGCAGAGAGTAAGAAAAAATGATTAATTGGGGATCCAAACTGGATTTTAGAACATTACAAATATCCATTGATTTTATTTATTTTTTGATGATAAACGGCATATTTAAAACAGGAATGGGCTCGATAAGTGATTTTCGCACTTTTACGAGCATCAAGACACTCTTCATTTTCATAATACCTTTTTTACTCTGGTATGAGACATGAGAGTACCTTGAAAAGTAATAAATGCACACCTACTCAAATGAATTGACACTTTATTTTTATAAAGTAAACTTGTTTCTGATTTTTTGCAATTGTTGGGCATTTTTCCAGCAATAATAAAATAACAGAAACAGCAAATGAATCATAGCAGGATTATAGCGAGTATTTTATTTTGGCACGATTTTTACTTCTTTCTGACTTCTTGTTAACCATCCGTCATTGTTTTTTATGCATGCAAACAAGTCTGTTGAATTTATATTAGGTTTAGTGTTTTAAAAAAATCATAGTTTTGCTTACAGCAGTCAAGTAACCATTGTTTTTCTCACTTTATTACACAAAGCTTATATTTTAAGCAACAGACACATTTCCTTTATCCATCGCTTGCAACCTGACGCACATTTCACGAAATCGGCCACTCTAAAAATGAAACTGGTACTCTAAAAAGTTTTCCTAAGATAAAATATTTTGATTCGTTAAGATTTCTTAATCCTTCTATTCTTTACAAAGTTATGAGTAATCAAGTCAAGGTTATGAACCAAAAAACGCAAGGTGTTCTAAAGGAAGCTCGAGAGGTCCACGGGTGCTGTTTACCGCACTGCTGCTTAGTTTATCGTAGCATGAAGGAAATGTTGTCTGTTGGTGTAAACAGGAGAGAAAACGTAGTAAAAATGTCTGATGAACTGAAAAATGTTTGTATCTCGTGCTATAGCTGGGTAATAAGTCATCATATCATATCCTGCACAAAGTGCTATGCTGCCGTTGTTTCAACAATAATTTAGGCAGTAGGGTAGCGTATAAAATTTAATTAAACTAACCGAATAATATGTACATATCATATTACGCAACCTGCTGACTTGTGTCAGTACAGCCAACCGACAGAAGGAAGCATGAAGCCAATCGTTTTTATCACTCTTGCCTTCCAGCTCTATTCTTGGTGTTTTCACGTCTTCAAGATACAGACTTCCGGTTAAAGTTTTTTCTTCCAGAAAAACACTCACGTGAACGGATTGAGGGCTAAATTTCATCAGACTTTATCATCAGGTAGCACCTTTTATGACTTGGATGACTTTATGCATGCATTTCGTGCTGATATTTTTGTGTGATCGTTATCATTTCTTCAAATATTTCCACTTAATTGGACAGTGACGGTATGCTATGGGATAGTACATATAAATGTATTTTGTGCGTGAAATAACGAAGAGATACATTTACACTAAAAATAAAAATATTTTGGGTTTTCTTGAGAATAATTTGTCCTTAACGATCAAATGCAACTTATATTTTTAGTTGAGTTTTCCCACATGATTGGCCAAATATCTCTTGAAACTCAATTATAAGTAGTTTTCTGGACTTTTTCCTTCAGCTCTGGACCCGACCCGACATTTTCACTTTTTGAACTGCTCTTTGGTTCTCACGACCTCTTTATAGTAATAAACCTACAACGTACAAACTGTGTATGCAATGATGCATCTAGAAATATATCATATTATATTGACTGGAAAGGCTTCGTATTTCTTTAAGTCTGACCCTTTTTACTAGTGCACTTAACCATCTGTTGTCAAAAGAGCATGGAACTGTGAGTGGGTATTTCAGCTTTTTATGTTTACAGTCCCATGATGTAACTCCAGAGTATTTATATGCTGCTCATGGATCTCTGCCCTATTTCCACGAATCCAACAGAACTTGAACTATGAACAGCCATTACAATTAGTGTGTTTTTGTTTTACGGTCGGACATGGTAAAATATTTTGGGAAAATATAATTTGAAATAGGTGTACGTATTTTTATGAAATTATCATACAAGTTTTAAAACTTATTGAAAACGAAGATGAATGTTATGTGGATAAGATAATCAAATATTATGTTATTGCGTCTATTATTCATTCATTTATGCATTATCTTCAGACATTTAATGTACCTACGAAAAACGAAATAATTAAAGTCAATATAAGTAGTGGTCCAGTCCATTTTATTTAACGATCTAAAACCTAGATTTGCTGAACTACTGGACAAGATTTACAATGCAAGGTTTTTAGAATCTTGGTCTTTTACTACACATGAGAAACCGGTCGTACCGGAAGTCCCTGTCAATGTATTATGAATGTATATCGTATACTTTTATAGTTAATACAGAAGGAATCATCATCTTGCTTTTTATATAATCCAGCTTGATACAATCCAGGGAAGAAGCGATGCATGAAATAGTCATCTCATTCATAATCATCTGTCTTGTTTCATAGATGGACGATTCATTCGAGAGAGAATCAAAGAGACTAGAAGGCATTTTAATCTTAGCCTCCAGCAAATGTTTTCAGAGTTTTTTGTTTCATTGACTCTCTCTGAAGCGATTCTTGTAGCAACCAAGATAGATAATGAGAATTTGATGATGATGAGGTCCATTTCTTTACAAATGATCTTGAATGGATGTGTCTTGAAAATTCATCTTTTCTCAGGAATGGGAATGATATTTCATATTCAAGGATTACTTTTCAGTTATCTGATAAAAAATGCATAGTGGGTTTGTAGGCATTTTAAAACGGCAAATGTACACCGTGAAGCAAGACCTGATTAATGTGACTAGGAGCTGATGAAAGGGAAGATAAAGTATTACATAATCACACAAAATAAATTCCATTTTTTGAAGGATTTTGGCAGTTTTTGTGGTCACGTATTGTAAATAAAAATGTTTAATTAGATATAATCTATATGATATGTAGTATAAGATACTGTCTCAAAGGACAAGAAGAATTTGCACCTTTTTATCTTGTATCTTTATTTCTATTCAACAAAAGACGATAATAACACATGGCACCTGTTTATAAACCTTGATACGTAATACGTACGTACCTAAGAAATTGACCGGAAACGAGAAAAAACTGGTTTCAAGGCTTCATTGTTCCTTCTTAGAAACTTCGACTTGTAAAACTTTTCTCACACTTTCTGACTCGCAACCTCTTGTAATTTTGAAATACGGTAAACGGCCTTCTAGGGATAACGCACAGATGTGCGAAATTAACTTCAAAGTACAAAATTAAAAACGCCATCCAAATTAAAAGTTTCACTTATGCAATAATTCATAACATAAAATTCGCAATTCGCTTCCTGCGATTTCACCCAAAGTTATAGGTATGCTATTTTAATCATTTTTCAAATCGAGATATCATCCAAAACACCGATATTTCAGGAAAATAACTTAAAACGGCAGCGGTAAAATATAAACCCAAACTGCTTAAACAGACCTTCAATACGCCATTATGTCAGTTTTATTGATGATGACTGACAGTTTCGATGAGTGTCTATAACTCATCATAAAAGATTGCCTAAGTATCACCATTCAATAATTCACTGGAGAAATTCTTTCAGAAAGAGCGATCTGCAGATACGTTCAATCTTCTAATTTTACATTAACTTTAGCGATGAAATGTGAAAGTTGAGGGCTTCGTTCACTATACCGTCAAACCAGGTAAACATTTTTACTGATCCGATAATCATGGAGAAATTTCAAAAACAGATCTTCCCATTCTCTTCCTGTCAATTTACTGAATTTTCAGAAGCATTTCTATGTTCTTGAATTTGAGTGCATGCCATGCCTAATGTCTCTCAAAGTATCTCTGACCAAAAGATAGCGACCATGACACATATTCAGTTTTTTCACTCTGTCTGACATACCTGCTTCGTCTGTAATGTTGGAATGCCATGACATGAATGAAGGCAAATGAGGATACCTTAGTGGAAGACTAGGGTCAGTAGTCATATTACCAAAATTACAAAAAAGGTCCATGGGAGCTAAATGTAAAACATTAGAGCGAGCAGGGTAAATGCATTAATGCAGCAGAATGTCGTTCGTTAGGATGATGATGATGAGCGTCATCATTATCATCAACACATTTAGTTTGGTCGTGGTCTTCACTTAAGTCAGGCAACATTTAACACCAAAATGTGAAAATAAAATACATACAAAAAGAAAGGTAGAATGTCAAGCTCATTTTTCAAAAAATCGCTCAACCAAATACTAAATTCGTCGCTTTACATTCTTTCTTCTGGACTCCCAGTAAGCAGCGTAGCAAAGCTAAGTTTGGATTTGGATGCTTTAAAAGCCAACAACAAAATAGTAAACCATACATGGATTACTCATCGAAAAAGATAATAGAGGACTGTCTTCATTATGGTGAAAATCAAAATATCAGACGAAAACTTGAAATAAAAATCATCGAGATCGACTTAAATCCAAATTACTTCTTCAAAAGTTTCCAATTAAAATTAATAATTATGAAATGTAAAATAAAATGCATAAACATAGTAGCATAAGAAAATAAAGCGCAAAGAACAATTACATTAGTATCCCTTTAATTTTCGTCAACAATCAACAATGGTACGCATAATATGCAATTGCGCATTATCTTTCATTTTTCACAACTTGTACACGTAACATTTTATAAATATACATTATATCTGAAAAACTTAGCTTAGAAGCTTTAAAAATAGGGTGGAGTTTTAATCCTATTTACCATTCCAATGCGCTCCTTAATCAACAGTAATCAACTCTACTCATCTCATCATCATCAACCAAAATCCTTCATCGTCTTAAATACAAAGCTTGCATCCAATTTTGCAATTGGAAGAATGACTTGCCTATTAACATGTCTGTATCTATCCACCTCCCTCCACCACCACCACCGCTTGATCTCTGCACTTTATACCACCAATAATACTAACACCACCACCATCACATTGCTCTTCTCTCCTTTGCACACTCATTTTCAGGGAGCATACAACTTTTTTTTTGAACACCAAGCAATTGTGATCTTGATGATGATAAAAACATTATATTCGTGCTCACCACCATTCATTCTTCAAAACTCTTAACCGAGATATCTACGTATTTTTTAAACATACAACTCACAGGATTATATAACAGATCAGAGTGCAGTACTCGAGTGTGTTTTTATAACTTATAAAGCACGAAACGCACACTGTGGCGCAACGGTGTCGACTAAGGGTAACTAAGGGGATTTATAGCAATAGCAATGGAATCATGTTGCGCCACCACTGATGAAT
>JAQFXM010005535.1:0-14770 GCA_034693345.1 Entomobrya multifasciata | reverse complement strand
GTGAACTCAAAATTGGGTGTACTCATATGTGATGATATTATACAAAATGCAATGAATATGATTCTTACATTTAAAAACACATAATATACTTTACTCATACATATAAATAAAAGCAATCAATTTTATCCACTTATGGCAAGTATTTGCATGGATCAATTAATGTTTGAATTAAATTTTATTGTAATCCATACTATTGTAATAACCATAAACTCTAAGTATTAACATAAATTAAGTAATGAAAATCGAATGAACTGGTATATTCGAATCTAAATGATAAAAGTAGCTTTACAAATTGAATAGAGTAATGTTGATTTGGTGCAATTTATGCTTTTATTAAATGACGTTTTTAGCGGTTTTATAAATTCAGTTTTTAAACCTTTTAAGCTAAAGTCGAACACATGAATGTATGCAGATAAATACCCAATAAGAGTAGTGGGTGGATGCAGACGCAGTACGTGAAAATGCATAATGTTTGTAAAAAGTATGAATAAATTACAATATCTTCGATGCAATTTTGACGTACTGAACTCCTTAAATTTGACGCGTATATTGTTGGTTTTTTATTCATATTCCCGTTAAAATAGGTATGAAATACGTTGACTTGTAGCCAATAAACCACTTTCTGATAAAATTATACATTCATATTGCATTTGCACTGTAGTTATGTTGCAAGCTTTCAACTAATTTTATAGCAGTATTATGTGTCAATTCGATCAAATAATTTTTTTCAAATAGAACATTCTCGCCCTTCTCTTTTTACACAGATAACTAGTTTATGCGGGCATGCGATAAATTATTTTCAGTCATCGGTCAAATAAAAAATGAATTTACTGCAGATGTACCTAATAAATTGGGAAGTCTTTACAATGTGTTGTAGTATTCCAACATATGTAATCATGTTATTTTTATAAACAAAGGATTTATATTAAGTTAGGGTTGTCTATATTTTTTACAGGTCCACTGTAATCATCATTAGTATTTATACTCATTAGGATTCCCGCATGAATCCTAAGTTCTGTTGTTTTTTTGTGAGCTGCAAGGAGGAGTCATTGTTTGCCAACAAATCGAAACTTCAGTTGAGCCCTCTGAAGTTTCCTCTTATAACTGTTCGATGTACCGCTATAATTTGAACTGGGAAAAACTCGATATGACATTGACTGGATGCGGTGCAGAATAGAAAGATGTTGGTCAAGTTCATTGAACCTTTTGGTTGATCATACAATCGAGCAACAGGTCATTGCTAACTAAATTAATGGATTAGTATATTTAGTTATTACTCAAATGTGAACTCCATAAAGTGAACTTGGAAACAAGATGATTATAAGATGACAAGAAAACTTGGTTTGTAGTCTTGAATGTTTGTATAAAAGGCTATATTTAAAAATAAACGTCTAACCAACTGATGGATTAGTCTTTTAACGAAATGAATGACATACTACTGTTCATCCAAAAGACATTATGCAAGAACAGCCGAGTTTTTAAGTTAAAAAACATAATTGGTTTTACATTCTAGAGTTTATTTACGATACCATGAATTCATAAAATATCTCAATTTAAAGTCCTCAGGAATACTATGCATCAACATTTTATCAATTTACAACTAGCTTACATCTTTTCACGTATTGCGTATACAAGGAATTTACTTATTTGTAGAGCTTAGGGGGGAAAGTGGTTGCTTAATTCATTAAAAATCACATTTCATTTCTAAACTTAGCCATATGACTTGACTTAATAATTTTCATTTGTCGATAAGTGCGATTTAGTTTTACATCCATCAAATTTAAAGTATTTGTCATATAAATATCTAAGTCGGAATTGATTTTATGTCTAAAAAGTAATTTTAAACTCATATTTAAAAAAATATTTTAAAATATTTAAAAAATAACTTTTAAACTCATGTTTAAAAATAGCATTTCAGGTTTGGATTAAATGTTAAGGTGAACTTTTGACTTCTCTTTATATCGAGTTTTATTTAATAGAATTAACTTCAAATGGTAAGTATTGGATTCTATTAGGTTTTAACTAATACCAATATATACATCAGTTTTCAACAGAAAGCAATTTGGTATAGAAGGAACGACATTTGAGGATATCATTTTGAAACATAACTTTTAATGCCGACGTTTCGGTTACAATCTGTAAACCATCTTCAGGACATCTGACTTAACATTGAAACAACGAGATAATGTACAATTACAATGATAGGCAAATTTGTACATATTTTGATTTAAATAGACAAAAAAATTAAAATGTAACTACTTCACTACTTCAACTGTCCATGGGGATTTTCAATATATTTTTCAGTTTCATAACATAAAATTTGTGTTATATTCTATTTTTGAAATTCGGAGAAACTATTCGTGATACTTATCTGCGTAATAGCTATAAAACCAATTAAAACTCTTTACTTCATTAGTTTTCTACGAAGGAATAACTGAAATGCGCTATTACGTATTTTTCCAAAGGTCACATTCACCCAGCAGAAAAGCCGCTTTCAAGGCTTTCAATTGATGAGTCAGTTTTTAATAAAAAGGCAAGCCCATTTCACTGAATTCTACTTTACTAGTCATCTAAAATTGAGCTTGAGTAAAACAAATTGGCATACACAAAGCCTAAACTAGTAGCAGACATTCAAGAATTATTGCTTAAAAAGGGTAAAAATAAATCAAAACCACCTGAAATATTATAAGTTCGTCCGGAAAAGACGAAGTTGTTTTTAAAAAAATACATCTAGCTACGATAACGTTTACGGAAACAACATTTCAGGTTCACGCCAAATTTCAAAATTATATTCCCATCCCGTACTACCTTAACATGGAACAAAGGATTCTTTGCGATCATCCAAAATGCAACAGCAAATACTACAAAGGTTTTCGGTTGATCATATGTGGAATCTCTGCAGTGGAGTTTCAATACTTCATTTATAGGTTGATATACATATATAATCAATGGAAGATCTTTCAAACCACACCATTTGAAGAAATTACTTTTGATGGTCTTTGCTTATGTAGTTTTGCCGTTTTAACTCAGTTAATAGTTTAATTTGCTTAAACAACAAGTTTCTGCAGTGTTTACTGACGGAAACCTGTAAACTGATAAAGTTTTCAAATAACGCTAAACTCCGTAAACGTATAATTGCGCGTTACACTGTGAACCAAATCATAGTTTGGGGCATGACGAGTCTTGTTCCCATATGGATGTTTTGTGGGTTCATGACCCCTTTTGTGTTTTCCTGGTGCCCTTTCCAGGTTTGCTTTGGAACAAGTATACTTGTAAAGCTGTTTGGAGCCATAGTATACAGCTTAATAGTTGCGTATGATGCATCAGTATTTATATCTGTTATTCAGATAATATTATCTGGCTTAGAAAATGTAATTTGTTTTAACAGTAAATCTAGTTCGCCTAAAGTTTCCTTGACCTCGTCTGGAGGCTGTCCAATGTCACTTTACAATCGTTTTAGAATTACACAGTATATAATGTTATTTATCTATGAAGTTCTGCATGGGTTTCTAACATCATTAGTATTTTTCGGAATATTACTATGCTCGTTTGCTACATATGGAACACTCACTCTTTATGGAAAAGTTCAATTAGTAATGTATACTATGTTCACTTCTATTGCCATAATATGTTATGGTATTTGTGTAGTTTTGACTGTTATGGTCACAGTAAATAGCAGCATGGTACATGACCAACTTAAAATAAATTCTAAAACTTTGACTTTAACTTTAACAAGACGAATAAACGACAGTAGCTTTGATAAAATTTTAGCGAACCAATCCACTTAACTGTCATGCATATTTAGTTCTTTTGTCTATTCATATTTACGTTAAAATATGTATGAAATGTGGTGACATTTAGCCAATAAAGAACTTTCTGATAGAAATACATTCATATTGCATTTGCACTATAGTTTTGTTACAATGCTTGAACTAATTCAATAGCAGTACTATCTGTCAATTCGATCAAATAAAATTGAACTCGAAACTTTCGATAGCTAAATATTATGACAATGAGTTTTTGAACACGAATATCAATTTATAATTTTCGAACTTAAACTTAATTTCAAACTAAACCAACTTATCAGTATTTTAATAAGACGCTTTTGGTTGCTGATGGTAGTGCATGTCAAACTAATGACAAATAATGACAATCAACAATTTCAAAACATATTGAAAAACTCTCTAGAACAAAGACAGAAAGTTAAAATAAAAAAATAACTTTCATGAAGAAAGTTCAAGAAAAGACAACAAGAACAAACAGAAATTAGTGTAATACAGTACTTTGAACTTTGATCATACGTGCAAAGTTTGCAAGTAATATTCAGATTTAACAAAACATTAAATATTAATCAAAACGTATGAATAAAACATGTCCAAAAATACAATGAGCACATTCTTGCTATGCTAGTATGCTAGTATGCTAGTAAGCCAAAACAAATAACATTCTGATACAGGATTTTATTGTTTTAACAAAAGTATCTAGTTTTTGCTGGTACACGCTAAATTATTTTCTGCACTGGTGCAAAGTCATCGGTCAAATCAAAAATGAATTTACTGCGGATGTACCTATATAATTGGGAAGTCTTCACAATGTATTGTAGTATTCCTACTTATGTAATCATGAAAACGTTTTTATATATAAAGGATTTATATAAGGTTAAGGTTGGATGGTATATATTACCCGTACTATAAATGCATAAATAGTTATAGTGCCAGATAACAATGTCAAGTTTCTTAATAAAATAATTGCATTAAGAGCACATGTAAAATCAATTTAAAGTTAATAAAAATCAATTGATGATTCCATATAAATACCTAAATAGGATACATAAAATATTTAAACCTAACATCAGAAAGTAAATCATATAAACAACCCAAAGGAGAGTCCACAGATAAATCTGCAGGCTTTGCTGCGAACCCAAATATGATGAATGCTTCTTCTCATAGAGTTTTTATTTTGCCAAATATCCAATATGTCGTAAATACAACATTTTTCAACAACAACTTATCTTAAATACTTAACAATAATTACTAATCACTCATATAAAGAGACAATCGCAGGCCCACTTAGCAAAATAATCTATTTTGAACATATCAAATCCTTTGTTTAGAAATTTAGAAAACATCACAATTTAAGAGTACAAAAGGCTTATAAGACAGTACAACTTTCGGTTATGAAAACATTCCACAATAAGTTGCCAAAATTATACGTACTTACATACTATTAATTTTTCTTTGGTGGTGTGACTTATATGAAATGAATTGAATAGCTTGAAAATTAATAACATGTAAACTACACATGGATTTACAAAACACATTATTTCTGAGCAAAATTAAAGATAACATTAAAAATAAATTATGTTTTCTTAGCAGTGGAGGAAATTTTAACTACAAGTCCAGATGATAATCTACTGTTATATCAAATAAATTACTAAGCTAGTCACTAAGAAGTAATTGTAGATTTACAAACACGCCTTTGTAAAATACGGTGTTATTTATTATGTTGTTACTAAAATAAGCATTAGTCACGTAAGATGTTTTCTGGGTTATTGCACATGTACGTATGTATTTGACGAACAGACTTTGTAAGCAGACAAAATTGTTTTCTAAACCTAATTTATAATTTCAAAACAGATATATTTTCTGATTTCAGTTTCTAGGACATAGAAATACCGTAAACTTTCTTGGGAAAACAACATCTTCGAAGTGTAATTAAAACTTCCTTAAAAACAACTTCGGAAAAACAACTCGACAATTCAGTTGTCTTGTAGCAATCACTTAACTTAGACTTTCATTTGGCATTTCAAAACGAATATACGCGTTTTTCTGAACCTCTTTTGCAGCAAAATGATTCTTACAGAGAATTTTCTGGTAATACTTATCCAGGCTACTAAAATGTCGCCAATTATTTATGGTCAGCTATTTTTCTTTCAAGAAGAAACTAAGAAATTTGTAGTAATTAACAAAAAACGCCCCATGTACAGATTCAGGAATCGCTGGCTCTTACTTTTTATTGTGTTTTGTACCTTTTTATTTCGGGTAATAAAGTTGAATCTAAGTGAGGTCAAAAATGAAGGTACCCTTGTAGAAACCAAAATGTGTGCTATGATGATGGACGTGATTTTAGTGGCTACTGCAAATTCGAAAGTTAGGAGTTCTTCTCCAGAAGATTTAGTCTTGTTTTTGAACCAAGCAATGGAAATCGAAATGAAATACATCAAATATTCTGGTAAAACACATTTTATTTATATCAGTTTTATAAAAAAACACTGCATTATATAATTCGTTTCCTTTACAATTTCAAGGTAATAGAATAAAAGTTTCTAGAAAATCGAAAATAGCGAAGGTGGTATTAAAGTTGTCATACTTTGTTTCCAATTGGGCGGCGGGTTTTGGAATGACTATCGCTGGTGCCCTTAACACTAAATTACCATTCAATCCAGCTTGGTCACTCAATTATCTATTTAGATTTTTAGGATGTCACAGCATATTTTTAGAAACCATTGAAAAAGCTGTATCGTTTATTTTGAACTTTACGATATGGAAAATAATAGCTGTTAATGGGTACTGGTTAGTGGTTCAGTTATTGATTGGAGTTTTATCATTAACTTACTTTCAACAGTTGGCACACAGGTAATTTTTCGATCATAAGTTTTTGTACCTTTATTTTACTAATAAACTTGTAATGCCTTTTTGTTTCAAATTTGATAGGAACATTTGCACTGAACTACGGAGAAACTCGATTGGTAAAACGGAAAGCCCAGGATCGGCTTATTCGACAATAATACAACTACGAGAAATTAACTTGCTTGCTGAAATGTATAACCAAAGTATGCGTTCCCTTTTTTTCGTTATTTTATTAGGTTGTGGCATTGTTGAAGTTATTGCTGTTGTTTCACTAATTCAATCAGAGTCACTTCAATTTTTGGTGTCAGTAATATTTATTGCCATGGCAATTGAAACAATAATGGTTATATTGGTTGCGTATGGATTTGCAGGAGATGTTCACAAAACGTCCAGTTTGTCTTTGTCAAAGCTTAGGCAACTTGTAAGACATGTTCACTTTGAAACTAAACGTGAACAAAGGTATTGGGTACGCTTTTTGGATTCATGTCAAGTGACAAAAATTAGGTTTGGCTTGTCGAATTTTATTGAGAAAAAGACGCCACCAATTTTTCAAATGTTTTGTATTGATCGTACGATTGATCTTCTTCTGTTGAAATAGGGATGATGTATGTAAAATTTAGTTTAAAAAACATACATCAGCTTTTTTGTATAAGACCATTTATAAATTGTATGATGTGCGTAATTGAATGCACCTGTAACAAAATTAAATTAAAGGAACCAAACATTGATTGGCTTAATTTTACAAGTAAGTTTTCGGAGAACATACTTTTTAAAATCTAAAATCTCCAGAATAATTAAAACTATCGAAAGGTACATAATATAATTTTTCAGTCAAAACTAAACGTTCTATGTATGTTTTAACTAGTGACAGTTTGTAAATTACGCAGACCTAGCAATAAGTAATGTATAGTAGATGTTAGAAATAAAATAAAATTTATTTAATCGAAATACATGAAATATTCACTAATTGATTGCTGTTTTTAGTGAATTTGTAATGACAAATGATAACAAAAGGAAGCCAAGAGCCAAGTTTTTGTAATAAACATTTGGAGCACTAGTTGGGTATTTTATGGATTGGTTTTTGTGAAACCTCGGTTTCAAAGTGATTACACTCAATGAACACTCAATCAAATCAAAAAAGTGCTTCGAGTTAATTATATCAGTCGTCCAACAGCAAATCACGTTCTTAATGATAATTTAACAAGTTTTTAGCAATTTATTATTGCAGTGACCACGTAAATTCGTACAATTCACTAACAACCTTCAGAGCAAAACATAATAAAATCTAAATCTGGGAGTTAAATCTGTAAATTTCAGGTAAATTATTACATCAATCAATTTATACTTAATTAATGAGCTATTATTTTAACCACTATACAAATACAGGAGCGATGAGTATAGCTAGAGTAGAGCTGGCAAGTTACACAAGCTGAGCATTTTAGAGTTACTTTACGATAGTGCAAATGAAAATATCACATTAGTTATCTATTAATTTATATCTAGTCAACATCATGTCACACAGCTTTTAGAGCCTAATGGGTAATTTACTTAAAAACACATTTCACCGAATTGTTTTAGGTTACTGCTTCCACAATGCCAAAGATTTATTCTTGCTGTGATATTCATTAAAAAACAATTATTTCTGCACAGATATCCATAAAAATAAAAATTGATTTTACGACAGTTTTGCTGTTTTAGTTGGGAAACAGCAAATTCCTCTCCGGTTAATCCCCTAATCAGCTGAAGTACATTATCGTAATTATCATTAACATCATCATACAAAATCCAAGGTAGTTCCTTCTTGCCCCGAAAATGATGAAGTCTCAATCTTTTTCCTGACGTATGACTATGTAGATATCCGGCCACAATAGTAATACCTTCTTTAGGGAGCATTCGTTCAGTACATTCTCTACTACAATGACCAAACATTCTCGAATTCTGTGTTTTTGGTGGAATTAAAGCTGAAATTGGTAAATCTGGTACATCATGACCTATTATCATCACACCTCCATCGTTAGAACGTAAATCTCTGGTATAAAATATATCAACTTGTAATCCAACTGCAATATTTGAACGTTTGTTTGGATTATCGTATTGAACTTAAAACCTAAAATATGCATCTTCCAGAGGATTTTTATTCCAGAGTTATCAATTTTACAATCAGCTTACATCGTGGTACGTATTGCGTGAATAAGGAATTGTGTATTTTTAGAGCCTTGAACGGTGACCTTATTCAATGCGATTTTATTGAAAATTTCACTTCAACGAATCAGGAGTGCAATTCCGGGAATTTGTACATGAGTATATGCCATATATTTTGAGTAGCTTTGTACGAAAAGTTGAATCCCCAAGCTTTTTTAAACTCCGCCATATGACTTCAAATAATAATTTCAACTTTTAAATTAAGTGTGATTAAGTTCAACATCCATGAAAATTTAAGTATCAATCATATAAAAATATTAGTAAGAATCGAAATTATATCTAAAAATAAATTTAAATTCATATTTAAAAACCATTTTTGAACTCATTTAAAAAAACTTTTAAACTCATATATTAAAATAGTAGTACAGATTTGCATTAAATGTTATATTGAACTTTTGATTACTTTTTATACCGAGTTTTATTTAATAGAATTAACTTCAAATGGTAAGCATTGGATTCTATAAGGTTTTTACTGATACCAATCTGTAGAACAGTTTTTAACAGAAAGCTATTTTTATAATATTCTATTTTTCGTTTGGAAGAAAACAATTGCGATACTTATCAGCGTAATAGTTTTAAAACCAATTTAAACTCTTTACTTCGTTAGTTCTCTACGAAAGCATAATTTAAATGCGCTATCGCGCATATTATCTAAAGGTCACATTAAGCCAGCAGAAATGCCGCTATGAAGACGTCCCAATTGAAGAGTCAGTTTTGCATCCAAAGGTAAGTCCGCATCACTGAATTCTACTGCACAAGCCATCAACAATTGAGCTGGAATGAAAAATTGGCATACAGAAAGCCTAACTAGAAGCATAAATTCAAGAATGATTGCTTTGAAAGTGTAAAAATAGATCAAAACTATCTAGAATATCGTAGGCTCGTCTGCCAAGACGAAGTTGTTTATTTAAAATAAATCTCGCCACAATGTCATTTACGGAAACAACATTTAAGGTTCACGCCAAATTTCAAAATTATATTCCCATCCCGTACTACCTTAACATGGAACAAAGGATTCTTAACGATAATCCGAAATACAACAGCAAATACTACAAAGGTTTTCGGTGGACCTTACATGGAATATCTGCAGTGTCTTTTCAATACTTCATTTGTAGATTGATATTCATATATAATCAGTGGAAATTGTTTCAAAAGACACCATTGGAAGAAATTACTTTTAATGGTCTTGGCTTATGTAGTCTTGCCGTTTGGAATTCAGTTAATCGTTTAATTTGTATAAACAACAAGTTTCTGCAATGTTTACTGACCGAATCTTGTAAACTGATAAAGTTTTCATATTATGCTAAACACCGTAAACGTATAATTGCACGCTACACTGTGAACCAAATCATAGTTTGGGCCATGGCAAGTCTTGTCCCCATATGGATGTTTTGTGGGTTAATGCTCCCCTTCGTTTTTTCCTGGTGCCCTTTCCAGGTTTGCTTTGGAACAAGTATATTTGTAAAGCTGTTTGCATCAGTAATATACAGCTTAGGATTGGCGTCTGGTACATCGGTATTTATATCTGTTATTCAGCTTATGTTATCGTTATCAGAAAACGTAATTTGTTTTAACAGTAAATCTAGTTTAAGTAAAGTGTACTTGGCCTCTTCAGGAAACTTCCCGATGTCAGTTTACAATCGTTTTAGAATTACACAATATATTATGATATTTACTAATGAAGTGCTGAGTGAGTTCCTAACAATGTCTGTATTTTTTGGAATATTTCTGTGCTCGTTTGCCACATACGGGATACTTACTCTTCATGGAAAAGTTGAAGTAATAATGTACACTCTTTTCACTTCTGTAGCCATAATAGCTTATTGTAATGCTGTAGTTTTGACCTTGTATGGAGGTAAGATCAGAAAAAATTGCAGCTGGATGCATTACCAACTTCAAATAAATGCTAAAACTTTGTTAGCTAAGCGTATAGTACGAAGTTGCCCTTTAGTTATTGGTGCTAAACTGGGGCCATATGGCGTTGTGAACTCAAAATTGGGTGTACTCATATGTGATGATATTATACAAAATGCAATGAATATGAACAAATAATATGCTTTACTCATATAAATAAAAGCAATCAATTTTATCCACTATTGGGAAGTATTTGTATGTATCAATTAATAATTAAAGTAAATTTAATTGTTATCCATAGTATTATAATAACCATAGACTCTAAATATTAACATAAATTAAGTAGTGAAAATGGGATGAAACTGGTATATATGTATGTTCGAATTTAAATGATAAAAGTAGCTTTACAAATTGAATGGAGTAATATTGATTTGGTGCAATCTATACTTTTATGAGATAACGTTTTTAACGGTCTTATAAATTCAGTTTTTTAAACCTTTTGAGCTAAAGTCGATCATATGTATGTAGGCATAATGTTTTGCAAAAGCACGAAAAAATTACAATATATTTGATACAATTTTAACGTACTAATGTACTTACCTTTCACGCTTCTGTAGTTGTTTCTTCTGTCTATATTCCCGTTAGAATGGGTATGAAATATGGTGACTTGTAACCAATAAAGAACTTTTTGATAAAATTACCCATTCATATCGCATTTGCACCATAGTCATATTGTAAAGATTAAACGAATTTCATAGCAGTAGTATCTTTCAAATTGACCAAATCAATAATTTCAAACACAAAATTCTAACTTTGTTTCCTTATTAGCCTACACAAATAACAATCTGGTACGAGTTTTTTTTTACACAGATAACTAGTTTTTGCTGACATGAGCTAAATTATTTTCTGTATTGGTGTAAATTCGTTGGTCAAATTAGAAATAAATTTGCTGCGGATGTACCTTACTTATTGGGCAGTTTTCACAATGAATTGTTATGTTCCAATATACGTAAACATGTTAAATTTTTAATATTTTAGGGATTTTTTAAAGTTAAGGTTGTATGGGTTTTATTATAACCACTTTAAATGCATAAAAAAAGAAGAGTCTTCCGAAATCCTATTTAAATTGGTTTTAAATACAGTAGGCTTACAATTTTTACAGACGCTTTATTGGTTAGCTATCAAATAAATTCTCTATTTAAACAAAAAGCTTCTAAAATGAAATAGAGTACTGCTCCAAACGGTATTGCACAAGTCTAATATGGTCATCTTTAGTTTTAATACTCATTAGATTTTACGCTTTAACTTTAAGTTTCCGTGTTTCCACTTCTCGAAATTCCTAATTTAATTGGTGTAGACAGGTAAACTTGGTACATCACGATCTATTTTTATCACACTTTCATGGTTTGGCCGCAATTTTCTGGTATAAAATATATCAACTTGTTATGCAACCGCATATATTCGAACGGTGTTGTAAATCTTCACAACGAGCTAGTAGCATAAAAAAATCCTCACTTGAAATTTTACCAGATAGAAAGCCTAAATTGTCAGGTAGAAAAAATTCCCTGCCACCGAAAGCCCATAGAAAGTAAACGTGTGTACAAAAAGTCCTAAACCGACTGTGGAAAATCCTTCCAACAATATGATAGTCTCAAATTGCATCAGCGATTAATTCATTCAAAAATATTGAAGTATATTTTAAAAGATTATTTTGTAGAATTAAATGGAATAATTGAATATGTCTGCTTAACATTTTTTGCAAATAAATTTCATCATGTTGAAATGATAAAAACACATACTTCTAATAAAAACCTTTTGTTTTTAAAGTCAGATGACTCATTGGAACGATGTTGACGATACGATCCAACGGTCTGAAATTAGTTTACTGCTTATATTATATTTCAGCTGTTCAGAGGAGAGATTACTCTAAACTGCAAACTTTGTGTTAATCTACTGTTGCATCTTACATACATGACAAATGTACATAAGAATGTAATGTTTAAACAGAACAAAGTTTGTTGATGCAGCAGAATTTTTTCTTAACTTCATAAATTTCAGTCTGGAAATATTATGACTATGGCTGTTGCATATCTTTCTCATAAATTCAATTCTTGTTCTTGTTATTTGCAAATTGTTTTGACTAAAAACTTTGTTAAAGTCAAACAACACTAAATAAAAGTTAGTGAGCTCATATTTTATCCTATTCCATTTTAGTGAGTGTGATAGGAAAGGCATCCTAAGTTGAGCGGTGTGCTATTGTACACTTTCAAGTGTAAATTTACATTTGAAAACTATGGATTGTTTAACAGTGAACCTAACCAGAATTGCTGGATGTCTTTTTTTTGTTTGCCTTTTATCTTTCACCGATCCGGTACATATATATATCAAATTTACCAACAAAATAATATTCGGTAAATTTGGTTTTGAATGAAATCAATTCGTTTTATGGTTTAAATTAAAGGTCAACTCAATTACAAAACCGGAGTTTATGCTACAATCATCAGAGTTGCCTATTCAACAGCACAAAATGGACAAAGATGGCTTATCTGGAGAAAAATTGGTTGCGGGGGCCTATCCTCAACACTTTTATTATCCACTATCTCAGCAACATCAGCCAGTCGCATTGGACATGCCACCTGCAATCCCGTCTCAACACCCCCCAAAATCAGCTAATCAAAAGGGCCATTCACCTCCACTCTTTTTATCTGTTGCAAATCCTCAGGTAGTTTTTTTTAGCAAATCAATACTTAAAAACATACAATTTTTTGGTTAAATTATCTTTATAATTTTTTCCAGTCAATTCCAAGCCATCACGACTCTACTCCCAATTTTTCCTCTGGAATGCGGCTGGATTTGGGTGGAGCGTTGCTTATCATTTCAGATGAAGGTTCTCATGATCGCTGTCCTTATCAAGGTTTCCATTCAGTAGGACCTATGTACGAGAGTGCTTATCTGGTTTGTATTCCTGGTGAAAACAACATGTTTATTGGAATTGAGGCAAGTTGTCCAAAGGGCCAATTGTTTTCTGGAATATTAAAACGATGCGTGGGAGAGGACGAAGTGGGGAAGGAGAAGCGGGTGATAAGGATGATGGAAGCAATTGGGGAAATGCGTGAACGGGATTTGGTGCCCTATGTAATGGGAAGGGTGAATGAAGGTGAGAATGAAGAGATAGAGATATTCGAAGAGCCAGTGACTTTTAAACGGATAACAGATTTACATGATGGTTTGGGGCAATCTGAGAAAAATTTGGAGCAAACAGTGGAATTGGAGGGAGCTGAGATGGAGGAGTTTGTCGAGAGATTATTTGTGGGGGCGGAACAGGAAAGGCACGAGGAACACATGTTTTCTGGAAACGAACAGCTTTTTAAGCTTGCTGAGCTACTGGAGGTAGCGGAAATGGAGAAGTTTAAGGAACGTGCTGATAAATTTGATGGGGAGGAGGTCACAGGGAAAATTTGGGACAAAAATGTTCAGACGCTTATGGAATTGAAGGAACCTGAACAGTTGGAGATTGAGGAAACTGAGGCATCGTTTGTAGAATTGGAGGATGTAGCACTGGAGGTTCCTAAGGAAAGTTATTTTGATGAGTTGGATTTGGACGAAATGACAGCATCTGGATTTAATGATGATGTTTTAATCCAAGATTTAAATGCTGATGTAAAAGAAAAGAAGAAGTTTAAAGTTGATATGGTATCTGAACTGCTAAAAGCCGAAGATTGGGTTATGGTAGACAACTTACATTTAAACTGAATCAATATTTTGAACAAATTTAATATTTGCGTTTGAATTTTAAATATTAATTATACCATTTTAATATTTCGTTCAAAGTATCTAGAAATATTGAACACTATCTAGTAATTTATATGTAGCCAACATCCTGTTATGCTATGTGTACGAATATATAAATATTTTGCTTTAATGACAATTTTATTAAAAATTATATTTAAAACTACAAGAATGCTTACATGTTTTAAACGTAAAATACTTTAAATAAATCCTCTATGCACACAAGAAGTTTCTGAAATGAAATAAGGTACTGCTCCAAACGGATATTCTACAGGTCCACTATAATCATCTTTAGT
>JAQFXM010005534.1:0-14770 GCA_034693345.1 Entomobrya multifasciata | reverse complement strand
ACATTTTACACTCCAGCACCCAATGCAATGTTGAACTAGCATCACTGTGTGTACACAGTGGGCCTTATGCTGGTGTATAATATTCAAGATCTATGCTATTCATCAACGTGTAAAAAAGTCGTATCATTAAACATCATTATCATTAGCCTAATTTACATTTAAACTTATCTTTACGTCCAAAATTTCATGAAACCAGAGTGTGAACATTAAAGTTGTATGCGCCATATTTTCTAAACGCATATGCGGGATACATGTTGGAATCATTTGAGATGTTTGCTTTATATCGTTTTAATCAGAAAACAATTTTTTTTCAATTTGAATTAAAAGTTTCAAGTTAATTAGCCCTGAACGTATCTCATTTTCATGCAACAGAAATGAATAAAGCAGGTGGTAACATTATTCTATAATCAAAGCGTAAATAAGAACCTTCTTAAGTTTTAAAATCTGAATCTTAATCTTAAAAAATTGAATTATTGTGTAGCTAAATAAAAGTATCCTTCAACCTGAAGAGCTTAACCCGTAATTTTTTTTACTATTAAATAGTCAAATTGTTCATTGCACGGTTATAATGCACCTCACAAAAACAACTCATGCGTAAGTTTCGTGTCAATAAACAATTTCTTGCAAAATATAAAATATTAGTATAGTCAATTAAACCCGTGCTATATTTTATAGAGCGATTTAAAATGCATATAAAATCAAACATCCACTATTTGAATTCAAATTTTGGATGAAAAAACTTCAAAAAAGTGGAGATACCGGGATTCGAACCCGGGGCCTTTCACATGCAAAGCGAACGCTCTACCAACTGAGCCATATCCCCGACAGTTATAGAACATGCGGCAATAAACACAAGCTATCCCTCAGGTTCCACGCCGTTCGTTTTTCCCTTTTTCCAGACAGACTCACAAACTTGCGAATCCGAGAATCCTCTTGTATCAATAAAAACGCAAGTGTATAAGGTAATTTTGAGTAGAGCCAAAGCCATACAATTTTGTATCTATTCCAATTTCCAACGCTTTGCGTACAGGTATAAGTTGAAGTCATCATGGGTTTGTGTTTATAGCATTTTCAAACCTTTACGAATAAACTTTCATACACCTTCGCATTCAATAATGTCTGGAACTCATGAATTATTATGTACAAGAGCATGAGTCTGAATAAATTGACTAAAATAAACAATGATTGCTGAGTATATGTATGTGTGAATGAATGTATATGAATTTAAAAACGGGGATAAAACCTACCCCCACCAACTTAAATTTTTATTCTTTAAAATTCAATTCTAATTACTGCTGTATTAATTAATTACAAGTTCGATCAATTTTTAAATGATGTACAATGGAATCCTATAAACAATTTTACTTCTAAAAATAATCGCATGTTACGCGTCATATATAATCCTAAATTATGTAGGTCTTACCTTTGGATCCTTATTCTTACAGTTCAACTGATTTCGAAACGGTATAAAGATTTTAGAAGTTTTATCCAAAATTCGACTAATATCATTTAAAATTTGAAAGGGACAAATTTTGTTTCGCCTTGTAAATCTGCTTTACAATTTAGGATTTACTTTTGCATAAAATTTGAAATTGAAATGCATTTTTAATTGGATTACCAAAAGTTTTGCATAGGGAATATGCATTTTTAAGCTTTGCACTTATCTTATCATGTCCAGCAGGTTAACTAAACTCATTCAGTTAAAATGACAGTTTTAAGGGATGAATCGAATGAAAACGTTTGCGGTTTGGTTCTTTCGGAAGCCACCGATACACTTTGCTTCTCCCCAAATCCAATTCTGTACAAATTCAGTCGAGGCAACAGGGAAAGTACAATTTTGTATTGTGGACATGAATTCTCCGCGGACTTATTCTGTGGCAAGTGTTTGGATGAAGTGATGATCTAAAAGTTGTATTCACCGAGCATGAGAATAATTCGTTTTGAAGAGCACTAAAAGTTTGAGTGTTATTTCCGGTGTCAGGAGTCCCCGGGGGAGTTGCAACTACAAAGCAAATAAATAAATGTGTAACTAGCCTGTTAGCTTCTTTACCACCTTTTTGGTACTTCAAAAGTTATATATACATCTAACTAATTTCTGACCGAACCGAATATAAAAATACAAAGTCAATGTTCTATATTTTTATGACGGATGGAAGAAAGTTAACAAAATAGAAATGTTGAAAGATAATTTCAATCTGTAGATCGATTTTTGATGTACATTTTTCAAAAAATTAAGGTAAGTTTACCTGATAATCTGAAATGAGAAGGTTTGGTGCAGAAAATTCTCATAATGCCTCATTTTCCTGTAAAACTTCTTTGAATTTGTAAATTTCTCATATTCCCTTTAGCATTTCTTACATCTAGTGATCCAGAGAAGTAAGTTGCATCACATTTAAAGAGTTCTCATGAATTTGTGGAGACTCAGTTGAAGAACAGATGAAGATGGGAAAAAGACGGTACTCAAGATCAAGACGCTTCAGTGTGATTGCGGCACCAGTTGAGTAGCAGCGTTCAAGCTGCAACGTGTCTTTCGTATAAAATCCTTCCGATCTTTCGTATCGTATGAATTTCACATACAAGAAGAGTACCAGTTTACGTAAAAAAAAGGTTATGCGATTTTTGTTGTCTTGTCTTGCAAAGTGATACATGACCTACCACCACCAACATCATCATATCATATCGTCATACTGTAAAGAGTCATTCTCGCGAAAAAATGACAAAGTCTCCTTCAAAGTCAATAAATCTCAGAAAAATAAATTAATTAAGTGACTATTCATGTCAAGAAAGATTTATTGAAGAATTGTTGTTTTTGTTACCATTTTTTTGGATCTCTTCAAGCGCGACAGATTCATAAGTCGTTTATGTTCTTGGTTTTTGACTGTACTAATTCAGAAGGTCACTTTTCTCGTGTGCTTTTTTCTTACTAGAGCAAATAATATTGTCAATTTGAATTGCATCTCTTGGAAAAATATTTCATATTAAATGCATCAGTCAATTTTGCATTTTTCCTCGTTAAATGTGTGCGTCAATTCAAACGAAAAACATGAAAATTTTACTGGGATACTTCCAAAAACTTAAGTTCACAAATCATATTACTGTGCTAGATAGACATTGTGACAACCTAATTAATTACAATACAACTTAAGTAATAAATTTAGAATAAACTTTGGGGGGAAACCAACATGTAATGCTAAAATCCCAAAAATTTCACTGAGAAAACAGTTCAGTCCAAGTCGAGTCCGTAAAAAAAAGTTGATTTCACTTATGCATGAATCCCAAATGCTCCAAGTGTAGTGTGTGGGGTGACTCGCTCCAACTACACAGCAACAAATGATGGACAAAGGTGTAAACTGTGTTCTTGTGACCACCACGGCTGTCGTGACAAGACAAAAAATGAACAAATGGGTATTTATCAGTTTTATATCAATAATCATAGCTGCCGTCAGTCTTTCCATCAGCATTATCTTTGGAGTGCAGCTCAACGGTAAGAAATTTCTTTAAAAAATCATATAAATTTCATAAATAAAACTAAATATTTCATTTGGGATGAACTTAATTACTTCTTAAATTAGCATTTTATCAATCATTTCATATGTCATCATCACTGCACGGTGAAAGTTAGATTTGTGTCACGACGGGGCAAAGTGCGACTCATTTCTAAAAAGCATCTTGAATCGTTTATTCGACGAAGAACATACTTATCTTGTTGAAATAAAGTAAACAGAAGTAATAATGAATTCTAGCAAGCGTATTTCTTTGTTGATTCTAATTACGGGATTACTTACGGTGTGCACAGGGTAATCTAACGAACCATGCAAGTTAGTGGATATGTGTGAGGGTGGGAAACAAAGGTATGCCTGGGTAAATAATACCCACATTCCATGACCAGTTCATAAATGATTCTATACGATACGAGCAGCTTGTATGTTGACAGCATGAAAATGTGTGTGTGTAAGCTTGACATAAGGTTTGTGTGTTTGACTACCTATGTACATCTCACCACCCGCCCAAAACACAACAGTTTTTTTTTGCTCAGGACATAGAAAGGGTATAATAGTTGTATTTTCTCTGGATCCGACCCTGATCGTGATCGCGATGAGTTTCTTAATTGCTAATTAAAGGTTCGCCACACTATAGTGGAAGAAATTCCGAAAGTGATTAAGGAAAGCATTTCATCCCAACTCAAACAAATAGCTACTTTGCTTTCGCAAGATTACGATAAGTTTAATGAGACTGGGAAACAGGGCAAGTCAAGCAGAAGTGTGCCCGCTTCCTGTTCTTGTAGGGAGATAAACGCCAAAAAAAGAGCGTTGAAATGGGAGAAAACTAGGCATGGCAATGACAATGCGACTTGTTACTCGTCCTTTTTTATAATTGAATGGACCATTCAGTGTATTATTACATGAATTATACTCATGTTCAGTTATCAATGACACCTACCTAATTTCTTCTTGCATTGATGTTGTACAATAAGCCGAATGAATAAGCATTTTCTTTTACAATTTTTCATAGATAAATGCTAATTTTGTCTTTCGCAATAGCAAATTATTAGTGGGTTAGTTCCCGACTTCAATTATTTCACCACACACTAAACACAAGGCACGTGTCTTATGCAAAATGGTACTCACTTTCAATAGCTTTGATCTCAAGTTGCACTTTGCTTGAATAAGCCAGTTTTATTTAATTCCACACAAGGTATCATTTCAAGTGGTTAATTATCATAAAAAGTAGAGTATTGTGTAAGCTTTTAGCATGGAGCATAGAGTCATGTGTGTAGGTGTAGGTAGACTGCAGACAATGCAAGAAAGAAAGGCTTACAATTAAGCCCATTTATATTGGATAATACTTGCACGGCACTGTGACGGTTGCGGTGATGGGGGAGTTTTGCGGTCTCGACTCTCTGGGAGAACTAATGTCACAAACAACATATATCTTCCAATTCTACCATCAATGCGAGAAATTGGAAAAAAAGAATGGCGAAATAAACTGAAACATATTTCCATTCCAGCGTCTTTCCGGTTCAATACTCTCACCCACACATAGCATACAATACAGTCACCCACCACACCACCACCACCTGCATTTCTACTCAATGAAACCGATATTTCTCCCACAATTTGAAGTAAACATAACCTTGCTAAAACCAGAATGAACTACCTATTCACATTTTGTTGATATGATGTAAGATCACTACACGCGCACGATATTGTAAGCGTTCTTTTAAAAGTCATGTTATATAGCTAATAGCTGGTTTATAGACATTTAACAGTTCGTTAGCACATCTCTTCTTTTACGATTTTCACTTCCTCTCACGTTTAATTGTAATAGTCTCAGTATCAAATACACAGAAAAGAGCAATCGCGTTTGTGCATATTAATATGAACCTATTTTGTTTATAGTAAACACAATGGAGTATTTTAGTTCTTGTATTTGTCGAGTTAGATGGAGAAACCAGAAACTCAATTATAAATGCGCATTGTGAATAGAAAAACACAGAGAAGGTGGGACACTTATTTTTGGGAATATCGAAAGAAAACCTCAAACGCAGCATTGTGTTATGCATACAGTGAAACGCATAACATAGTATTTAGAGAAAGCGCTTATTTGCAAAAACACCAATAATATTATGTGCGTCATCATCAGCATTATCGTCATATCACAATATTATGCTAAAAAATAAGAATAAAATTCTGCTTCCTAAAAGAGTATGCAAATAAAATAAAAATCATGAAAGTTTGTCTGTAATATAGGTACAGCTCTTACCTATGATAACGCACCGTGATGACATAACTGAAAAAATAAATGGAATGAAATAATCAAGATTTTTTCTTGTTAGATCTCTGTAAATGGTTTGTGAGAAAGAAAATGATACGCTGTCTGCGTCTGTAAAGTAAAAAGATAGAAAAAAGAACTAAGATAAGCAAAAGAAGTAGACAAAGTTTTTGTACGCGATTCATAGATTTCACTGAACCATGCACCATCGGACGGTAGTCGGTACTTCACAATAATAGACTAGGCAAATAAAATGTATACCTAATACAAATATTCACGTCTAGTCTTGCTTTAAAAGAGAGTTCGTGACTTTTACTATCTCTATCATCTATGTCAAGCTTTCTTTGTTTGTCCACAACTTTTTTACTATTGCTCACGCAACTTTGTATAAATTATGAATGACAAGCGATCTACTACTGTTTTGACATTAATTCACATATAATGCAACATGTGTTCTTTACTATCATCCCCGCCACCGTCAGCGTCATGATGACTTTATACAAACATTATCATTATGTAATAGTACACAGATAAATCTTAAAACGCATTTGATAAAATAGCAATGGTTGACACATGAACAAAAATGTCAGTATTGAAATAAAAGCAAAATGTCAAAAATCGGAATCAAGATACATAAGGTTATAAAAAAGCAACATGTATACCCATTGTGATATCCCAATGTTTACTTCTAATCTCATCACGTTCATGATATTTTTTTCTATTTTCTTTGACAGGGCACAAAAACATTTGCCTCTCTTCAGCATGTGTTCGAACAGGTACTTAATCTTAAGAAGCAAACAATAAAAATAGAATTCATTGTGTGTACACACGATCTGCTGCTGGACTGGACGTGAACCCTCTGCTTTACTTTCTCTTTTGCTTGTATTTTTAGCTGCATCCCTTCTTGGAGCGATGGACGTTTCAGCTGACCCCTGCGACAACTTTTTCCAGTTCGCTTGTGGTCACTGGAATAAAAAGCACATGATCCCTGAAGACAGGGCATCTATCTCAACATTTGAAGTGCTCTCAGATCAAATTCAAATCACCCTGAAAGGATTGCTCGAGGAGCCTATAGATGATTTAGACTCCGAAGCAACAAAAAAAGCTAAAGATTTTTACATATCTTGCATGAACCTGAGTAAGTCTTTAAACTGTAATCCCAGCAGTGTAAAAAGCTAATTATCTCCTTTGCTACTCACTTGGTTGGATCAGTGTTTCAATTTCTTGTATGCATGCATGATGTAATGCGTCTCTTTTCATCTTTCTCTCTGGAGAAATTAAGAGTAACGCGTGTAACACAAACGCAACTTTGTTTTACTATAAATGCTTTGTAAACTTTTTTGGGACTTTATTTTTTGTTCCTTTATTTTAATGAAGGTGCCATAAGGGAGCTGGGTGCTGTACCACTCCAAGATCTCATTAATGACTTGGGTGGGTGGCCCGTGACAGAAGGGCCCAATTGGAAGCCCAAGCTCACCATAGAGGAGCTAATTGGTAAGTGAATAAGAGGCTTATGTCCATGGTGCGCCTAAAAGTACACGTGTTATGCTAATTATGTGAAAATCAAGAAACAGTTTCGTCTACCAATGTAATCAGTTTTACTGTAGTTTTATCTTTGTAATTATTTCACTAATTACCATGTCATGATTAAGGAAGGATTAGAGCAGAGCTTAATATGGGGGTCCTTGTGGAGCTGTGGGTCGGTCCGGATGATAAAAACTCTTCAGTCAACATCATCCAGGTTAGTTCACAAAATTGAAGCATTGTCAGTTTCAGGGAAGATAGAAAGAGAGAACCCAGATGTGGGTAGATTTGTCGGTGGTAATGGTCTAATTTACTTTGGTCTTGGCATACACACAGTGTAAACATATGTACTTGTATGTATATGTATTCATTGAACAGTCTGAACTGAATTTAAATCTTTGGCAGCTCATGAAGATGTGTGAATTAATCAAATGTATGCCACTGACATGAATAAAAAATTAAGTGTCTTGTCATATGGCAAGCAAATTTATTACGCCATTTGCACTGCATCAATGCAAGTTCTCAAACTTGATCAAAATCCAGTCAAGAAGAGAATTTTTACAAAAGGAATATGTGTTAATCCCGCATTTGATACAAGAATATCTATATAGTTTTTGATTATGCAATCAGTACAATCCAATTCGGTTTTGTTTATGATACACTAATATATGTACTCATGTTTAAAAAATATATGTTTGAATTTTTTTGATGTTATTGGCATGAAATAAAATATGTGCCTTAGATGTGATGATGCTGATGATGATGTATGTGTGTCACGTTTCTTTAGGTGGACCAAATGCAGCTGGGTCTTCCAAGTCGAGACTACTTCCTGAATGCCTCGAGAGAGATCAGAGCGTATCACACGTACATGTCCGAGTTGGCTGTCCTTTTCAACGCTAGTGGCATGCAGTTTGCAATGGAAGACTTGCAGAAAGTTGTTGCATTTGAGACAGCTTTAGCAAATGTACTTTCCCAAAACAAATATAAGTTATCTAGTAGTAGCTCATAAACCAAAGTCATGAAAATTGATCATAATCATGATTTATGATACAAACACATAAATAAGATTTTTATGGAATTAAACTTGGGTGTTTGGGTTTTTTTTTTACATAAAAGGCATCCCTTCCTGAAGCTGACCGGCATGACACAAGTGCCATTTACAGGAAGCACAACTTGAGCACTTTAGTGAAAGACATCCCCGAATTCGACTGGAGACTTTATTTCAAGACATTTGTGCAAACAGAGCTTCCCTCCGAAGAACCCATTGTTTCCTATGCTTTCCCATATCTCAAAGAAATGGCTTTCATTGTGAAAGCTACAGAGAGACGGTATACATGAAACGAATGAACTTCATCATAAAATGATCATATTGATCATGTATGCTTTCCGTTTTCATGAATGAAGTTGGCTGATAAGCTTTCTTTTTTTATTAGAACCGTACAAAATTACGTAATATGGAGAATATTAATGGAGCTTACATCCCATCTCATTGATAAATTCCAAGAGACGAAAATAGAGTTTCGTCAGGTGCTGATGGGAGTGACAAGTGAAAGGGAACGATGGCATCAGTGCGTCGAGTGGACCAACAAAAAGCTTGGCATGGCACTTGGAGCACTCTTCATCAGGGAAAATTTTGACCCGAAGGCAAAGGTAAGAAAAAATTCTGAGCTATCCATTATTACCACGATTTTTACTCATCTGCATCTTCATTTGAACGGTAAACGGGGCGACTTGATACGCAAACTTCTTTTCAAGGTTCAATGCTCGTCTTATCACACGTTGTGGAAGGAATCATTTAAATTGAAAAGGATTATACTCACGAGATTTTTAGCATTTTGTGTCTTTACAAGCTAATAAACAAAAAAATACCTAGTTGAAGGGAACCAACAGGTTGCACCTACATCAAACGCAAACTGGTTATCCTTCTTTACGCTCAGTTTTTCTCAATTACATGGAAATTCCCCTGATCTGACAATTAATTAATCTGCACTGTGTGTAGGGATCAAATACATACGTATAGTTCATACAAAAACTGTTGTGGAATAAAACTAATAAGTTGAAATAAAACTAATAAGTCAAAATAAAATATCAAACTTCTTAATTTACAAAAAGAATATAACAAATGAGTAGTAGTAGTAGTCTAATACTTTTCTAAACTGTACTACAAGATTGATGTCTGTTACATATATATACATACAGATTACGTTTCCCATGTTAAAAAGTCGTGCTATAACTAAGATGTCCATACACACCCATGTTGAGCCATTGAATTAGTATTGGCCTGAAGAAAGCATGGAGGGGAGCTTTGTATACTGCTCTGTAGAAAAGTAATTGAAAAGTAGAGAGGGTTCGGTTGAACATGGTCGTCCTTGAAATGCATAGACGATGAAAAATCAATTAGACAGTCAAGTGAAAGTCCACCCGCTCAGACACGTGTCAAGTATCCCATCAGTCGGTCCCAGTCAAGTATGGGTAACATAAATCTAGGTCAAGCAAATCAGAATATTGTGATATAATGTAGAAAGAGGCTGGGAGGGGCTTATGAGATTTCAAAAGTATTGGGTAATATGAGACAAAGTCGAAAACTGAAATTATTGTGATACAACGTAGAAAACTTATCTAGTAAAATTGGGAGGGGCTTATGAGATTTCAAAAGTATGGGGTAATATGAGACAAAGTCGAAAAATGAAATTAGTATGATACAACGTCGAAAACTTATCTAGTAAAACTGGGAGAGGCTTATGAGATTTCGAAAGTATGGGGTAACATGAGACATGGTCGAAAAATGAGAATATTGTGATACAACGTAGGAAACTTATCTAGTAAAACTGGGAGTGGCTTATGAGATTTCAAAAGTATGGGGTAACATGAGAAATGGTCGAAAAATGAGAATATTGTGATACAACGTAGGAAACTGGTCTGGTGAGACTGGGAGAGGCTTATGATAATTCTAAAGTATGGGGTAATATGAGACAGAGACGAAAAATGAAATTATTGTGATACAACGTAGAAAGCATATCTAGTAAAACTGGGAGAGGCTTATGAGAATTCTAAAGTATGGGGCAATATGAGACAAGGTAAAAAGAGAGAATATTGTGATATAACATAGAAAAGTGGTCTGGTGAGACTGGGAGACGCTTATAAGATTTCAAAACAATGGGGTAATATGAGACTGGGTCATAATATGAGACTGGGTCATAAAATGAGAATATTGTTGTATAACACTGGAAACTGGTCTGGGGAGACTGGGAGGAGGTTTACGAGAATTCTAAAATGTGGGGGCAATATGAGATAAGGTCTAAAAAGAAGAATACTGTGATATAACGTAGAAAACTGGTCTGGTGAGACAGGGAGAGGCTTATGAGATTTCAAAAGTATGGGGTAATATGAGATAAGGTCTAAAAAGAAGAATACTGTGATATAACGAAGAAAACTGTTCTGGTGAGACAGGGAGAGGCTTATGAGATTTCAAAAGTATGGGGTAATATGAGACAAGGTCTAAAAAGGAGAAAACTGTTACATAGTGTAGAAAAAAGACAGGGAGAGGCCTATGATATGTCGAAAGTATGGGGTAATTTGAGAAAACGTCTAAAAGGGAGAAAAATGTATAATGAAGAAAAAAGACAGGGAGAGGCTTATGAGATCTCGAAAGTATGGGGTAATGAAAATAAATATAAAGTAATATAACGAAGGAAACTGGTCTGGTGTTACTGAAAGGCGCTTACGAGATTTCCAAATAACGAGTAATATGGGATAATGCCAAAAATATAAGAAAATATCGTCAAAATAGATCTAGCAAAGACTAGGATGGGCTTATGACATGTCGAAAGTATGAGATAATTGGAGAAGATACACGAAATTAGTAGAATGTCGTAAAAGTCGATCTGATAAGACTGGGCTAGAAGATTTTGAAAGTATGGGGTTATATGAGATAGGATCAAATATGAGTCGATTTCACGCCAGTATGTGTGCTAAGCTAAGAGCGATATAAGAGTACTATAATGTATAGTGGCTGTTGAGACAGGTTCAAAAACAGAGATTGTAGGGATAACAGATCTGACGAACATATCCGTTAAAAAAGGAACACTGACCCGTTGAAAAGTATTACTGACCCATCGAAAAGTTTTACTGACCCATTGAAAAGTTTTACTGACCCATTGAAAAGTATTACTGACCCGTTGAAAAGTTTTACTGACCCGTTGAAAAGTTTTACTGACCCGTTGAAAAGTTTTACTGACCCGTTGATAAGTAACACTGACACTTTGAAAAGAATACTGTAACATTGAAATGTAACAAAACCTGTTTATGAAGACACGGACTTTCTTATGTATACGGATGTATGTTTAATTGTGGAGTAATATGAGACCAAAAGAAGACGAAAGACGAAAACTTGTGAAAACAGACTGCAGAAGGCTGATTGTGACTTTTACTTCAAGGATTACTTATAGGAGTACTTGAAGGATTACGTATGGGAGTACTTGAAGTATTACGTATGGGATTAATTGAACGATTACTTAAGTGCGCGCAGAGGGCGAAAGTGAAATGACATACAAAGCTGTAAGTGAATTGTAACACAAGCTGAAATTGTAGGGTAAGAAGAGAAACGACCGGAAATTAATATTGTTGGCAAAGAAGATTAACAAGGCTGGAGACTTATGGAACCAATTGAACTAAGAAGGAAATATGAGACGACACCGAAAACATGGTGAAAGGTTGTAGACTAGATAATGGGAAAATGGGACAATACATCTCAAAGACTGGTAGCGATTATATGACAACGTAAGAGATAAGGGTAATATGTTACCAGGTCAAAAAATGGAATAATATAGCGACAAAAGTTCTGAAAAGGCCTGGTATGAATTATGGAACACATTGAACAACGAGTGAATATAGGATGGGACCAAACAGTATGTAGTTTTTAGTAAGAATATTTCATACTGATTAGGCTGTTAGTAACTTATAAGAGAATTTGTAAGTATGTTATAGCATTACTCGATTCCAAAAGGTGTGAGAAGTGAATGTTATGATAACAACTCACATGGCTGATGGTGACTTAAGATTGAGTTAAAAAAGAATTTGAAGGCTTGCGACTTCACGGTACTCTAGCAGTAATTGGGATCAATAGACCAGACCTGAAAAGTTATGCATCGACTTATCCTGTATTTGACTTAAGTTTGGGACAATATGATTACAAGTAATCATAAATGAAAGAGTGCCATGATAGATCTTACAATTGTAAAAGGACTTATGAGACAAAATGAAAGGATGGTAGAATATGAGACGAGTTCGGCAAATGTGAAAATGCCTTTATAACATTAATGATTGTACTGAAATTTTCTGAAAGAAAATGCATAAAGAAGTCATCTTAAATGACGTCTCTAAAAAGTGCTGGAAAGCCCGTAATTTGGAGAATAACATAGTCTCGACAAAATCCTTTAGATTCAGAATATCAGGGAATAATTATAAAAGTGATTAAAAAACTTCCACAAATTCTGCAAAGTCGTTACCATTAATTGAAAAAGGAACGATAGGTTATGAAATGCTAAAAGTTGGTAGTAAAAAATAATTTGTACAAGTATCAGAACATTTTTTTTTGAAGTTATGAGACGACAAGAGTTGCATGGAAGAGCTCGAGATTTCTTACGAATTTAAAATTTGATTTATTAGGCTGAACATACAAATAGAGTTTCAAATACGTTAGGGATCGGTCATACATTCTATGTTTAGGAACTTGTAATCCAAGTGTGTATACAAGGAATGCATTTTTTTCAAAGTGAACACCGAGTTGAGTTCAGTGCAGTCAGAAAAGTTTAAAAAATGGTAATTTTTTAAACCAGTATGTAATTAGTAAGAAATATAGTTAAAAGCACAGAAATCATTGTAAAAAGTTCTTTCCAGCTCTTCTCACTAAGTTTCAAATAACATCTGAAAAGTAGTAGCGATGAAAATTAGTTTTTGTGAGTATTCAGGCGATAAATAGTCCTTGAGTGACCATGAACTGATGCCAGAAGGAATGAAAAAATACGACTACGATAGAAATATGAATGGTATCAGAGTCTTAAGGCACAAGTTGGATCACTGAAAATACATCACAAAAATTCACAGAATGAGGACAAGAATGATTTACTGAACCACGTTTTTTTGGTCGCGAGTCACCCCGAGAATAAAGTTTCTTCGACTATTCCCTTTTATCCCGATTAAACGCAAATTTAGGCTTCGGACGTGACTTAGGGCTTGATGCATTGCACAATTTACCTATTAAACTATCCACTGGCCCTTTGATTCTAAACACTGACACATTGAAGCTCAATAATGACCTAGTGAAACAAAACATGGCATGAGAAATGACTAAATATAAGATCTAATTAGAATTATTTTACCACCGATTATACGACAGAATACGCAGACAGTAAAGCCTGTAAGATAAGATAAGATCAAAATCTGGACGTTCACTTACATTGTGTCACACGCAGAAATTTAGCAATTTAGCTATTAAAAGCTGGAAATATTGATCTGTGGAAAGCCAACATTGACCCGTGAAACCTTACACTGTCCCATTAAAAGCATTGACTCTGAAACAACACTGACCCTTTTGATACTCAATTATTACCCATAAAAAGTCAGTATGAACTTGTTGAAACGGCACATAAATCGTATTAGACGCAACGTATGCCATGCAAAATTACTAGCGATATGATCAATAGAATAATTTAAATATTGAAAACCAGAATGAAGTCGACACACATTGAAACAAAACGATGTAGGACTTCAAAGGCCACATTAGTTGTGAGAAAGTTCTCTTTCCGACTCAATTTCACTAAACTATTTGATATCACAAGCGATATGAAGTGAAATTAGAATTAACGTCAGGGAAATTTCTTCTGTGATGGGTCAATGGCTTTATGGTCTACAGTCTAGCAAAGTTTACTTGTAAACATGCATTGTGTCAGATATTGTTAAACCAAAGTTAGATTCATGTACTGAAATATGTTTTTGATAAAACGTATTTGTCTCTACGTCTGATAAATCGCGATTTATCCCAAGGTTATGACTTTGCAACGTCTATACGGTACTTTTCAACAGATGTATTATACTTTTCACCGGGTGTGTGATTCTTTTTTATGGGTGTGTTACCTTACAACGGATACGTTTTACTATTCAAAAAGACGTATTAATTTAAGAATACTGAAATTTTGTATTCAGTCATTAAGTTAAGCATGTAGAGCGCAACACTGCGTTAAGGCAATTCTAGTTCATAAGAAGTGCTTAGTTTGTAAGGTATACATTTTTTTGTGAAATGATATATAACGTTGATTATAATTAAAGAAGACAGATGGATGCTGATTCAGAATTTTTTTGGGTGCTCTTTATAAAAAAATTGGATGCTTTTGGATGCTAATTCGATTTCAATTTTTTTACTGACTAAAATGAGGAAAAAATTCACTTTAGAAATTGAAAACTAATATATTGTTAG
>JAQFXM010005533.1:0-14773 GCA_034693345.1 Entomobrya multifasciata | reverse complement strand
GGGTTCTTGCCCTTGACCATAGTGACCCACATACCAAATTTGAGCGAAATCGGTCAACGCGTTCTGGAGTTATCGTGTCTACAGACGGACGGGCGGACGGACGGACGGACGGACAGACAGACAAACAAACATGATAAAGTCAATACTTGCTGACGCTTCGCTTTCAGCGGCGTAATAAGTGCCAGAAGTCATATAAAATGTAAAAAAGAAAGCCGGCTGCGCCGGCGAATGATCACCTAATCAGTTGACCAATTGTAATTGATCAATTTAACGTCATCATATAAAAATTATGAACGTTTGTCATTTTTTAAATCACTTTTTTAAATGAGCCATATTTTAAACACTATTGAGTTTTAGACTATGGTCTCTTGACAAAGTTTGATTCCAATACTTCAATCTATCGATTGGTACAATAAAAAATTCGCCCATTTAAAATACATGTAACCTTTAATTTGCCGTAATTCCAAAACCGTTAGACCGATTTGGCCCAAATTCAATAGGCTTCTTCCCATGGACCATTTGAATGTGTATACCAAGTTTCAAAATCGGTTGAGCCGTTTGGAAGATATCGTGGATACAGACCGATAGACAGACAGACAGAATTTTTATCCCATATCATAATTAAGTGATCTTATTAAGCACCATTCTGGCACTTAATAAAGTCCGGCACTTTTACTCGTGAACAGAATTTTATTAATTACGTATTGAGATATGACAGACATTTTGATAAAACTTTTTTTGTTCGATTTCCGAGTACACTGACACATGATTACTGTACAAGCTAGTGATTAAATCAAAAAAGATAAAGAAAAATAATAATTTCAGCACGTGAATCAAATATATTGAGTGAAGTAATTATATCAAGATATTTGATCAATAAAACCTTGACCATATATTAAAAGTAACTAAAAACATTATGGAAAAGAGATTGACTATATGTATTCTCTTGTGGACATCCACAATTTGGGGCATTACGAGAATCAGGTATTAGGCTGAAACTATTATTGCTTCGAAGTAGTACTAATAGTTCTAAAATGCATAGGAAACAAGTTCGACAAACAAGATAAAATATACTAATAGTTTGCAAGCAAGGTAAAAGACAAAAGAGTCCAGAACGAACGGAAATAAAGTCTAAAGTTCGTTATTTTATCCACTCAATGTTATATCATACTAATTATGTATTATTTTGACTGTCACTTTAAAATAAAACTCAAACGAAATATTATGTATTCAACAAAATAAATCAACAAATCTAACAAATAAATTTAAAAACTTTGAAGAAATAGATTTCAGAAGACAAAGAAAACGAACTTTCATCAGTTCTCCGGGTCATAGTTTAAAATTGCAAAAATGTGTACAATTATTCAGAAATTTGGACATTTAAATTTCATTCCTTTGTTATATTTTAGTCACTTCCTGTCATTCCGTCCTATAAATAGCTTGCTGTTCCCAACTATCGCCATTATTTTTGGTTTGATAACCTTTCGAACTTCTTCACAGTTTGTCCTCAAAGCTTGACGTTTGATTTGAGTAACATTTTCCCTGACACTTGTTCAAGTTACTAACTCAAAAAATCAACAGCTCAAAGTTTTTCTTTGCTGTAGTAATTCTTACTAAAAAAAGTGTAAGATCAACTTGAAGTATTTGGATATTTTGGTTTGGATTTCCAATTTTCCTTCAAAATATCTCCACAATGGCGTTTTCCGCGAAACTATTGTTTCTTGTCGGATGGATGCTGGTTTTCCCTGTGGGAATTGTTGACTCAGCTTCCAACAACAAAGCCAAGGATCCATTTATTGATCCTTTTGGCAAGGTAAACATTCTTAAAGAATACAAAAACTGTTCGCGTATCTTAATTTTAATTTGTAAACTTTTTTATGTCTCGTCAACAGGAGGGAAGTTTTGGTTCTAGGCCTAATCAAACTGGCATTTTTTCAGGCTCGCTTTCGTCCTGTCCACCTTCCAGCCAAATTCCGTAGGAAATACACTGTTCATGTGTACGTATGCAAACTTTCCAACAACGGTGATGTGTCTGCAGAAGAATATTTTTATGGAGGCTTTCCTGACCCAAATAGTAGAGGTAAATTGACTTGAATATGTGTTTTATATGTTGTAAATTTAACAATTAGTTAATATTTAAAAGCTTCTCATGTTTTATATTTAATTTTGAAAAGGTCAGCCTATTTCCACCAAAATTCAACGTCACAGAGACCGAATTGGATGCGGGTCTGACTCTTATCGTTGCGGTGATTGGTAATAAGAGCAAGGAGCCAAAGCAATTGTCCGATCCCCTTGACAAGGTGAAAACAAAATAAATTTTAAAATTCAAAAATAATCATTTTTAACTTTTAATTCGTGAAACTATCACTAGGGATTCTTTTTATATTTTGTTGATAAGGTCAAGCAGGGAAGTTTTCGTTCAAAGACAACTCTGGATAGGATTTTTAATCCCCCAATCAACCATTCTTACCAAGGAATGTCAGTACTAAATACAGCGCACATGTATACGTACACTATATTTTCAGGGATCGGTACTATATGTCTGCAACAATCCCTGGGGTAAAATAACTAGACTAAATACTTTTTAAAATTATAACCTCTGGTGACAGGTTTAATACATGTTTATAATTAATTTGGAACTTTTAGGCCGGTCTATTGTCCCCAAGACTCATCATTACCATGAAAGAATTGGATGGAGGACTGGATTTTATTGTCGCAGTGATTGGGAAAAACAAGTACCCGAAAATTCCAGCAACTATTAAGTTTTTGAAAAATAAGAAGAAACTGACCAGCGGGATTGGAACACCAACGGCAGCTATTTCGTCAAAGGGAGCATCCGGTTTCACAATTGGGGTAATTATAGGAGCAATAGCACTTCATCTTGTACTAATACCAGTAGTATTGTACTATTACAATAGACAATATTCTGGTGATGATATGATTGACCTGTTCCAATAATATTTGCTGGCTGTAGAATATTTGTCAAATGAAATTGTTTAATTGAATGTCGTTAGATTCGCAGTTAAATGGCTAATTAATAAAATTGAATAATTAGCAGAGTTACTGCAAGCCAATTAGCAGCAATGTTTTCATGCATTTTTTTCATTCATTCCATTAGCATTCCATTTTCCAATAGAAACAAAGATTCCACTATGTAATGTACATGTGCAGCAACAAAGAGTTCAGTGCACGTAATGATTCTGCATGATGAGTGTTCATTTAAAAAAAGGCTAAATATACTTTTATGCATAACAAAAAATAAGCCTAATTATATTCTCTTCCATTCCTTGTCCGAAAATTTTACACATAAGTTCCTAATGAAAGCAGTCAGTAGTTAGTTAACAAGCTTTTATCGTAACATATTATAGCGTATCATATCATTATCATCAGCAGTCATACGGACGAAAACTATATTATGGCCATAATACCCAACCCAACAAAATCAATACCTGTATGCTCATAGCTACAGCTACGTAATACGTGGGAGTTGTCTTTTCCTTGCTTTGCCACAGATGTTCATCTTCATCATGATGATCATGACCATGCTAGTATTAACGGCAGAGCTACATCATCACATAAATAGCATTTCTGTTTACAACCAAACCACTTTGAGTCTAGGCGTAGTCCACAACTTTTATAGATTGTGCAATTTTTCTTGGAAATTAAATTAAAATTAAGTGCTAAAATTTTGAATAAAGCTATTGTTCTAAATTAGAACAATTGACAATAGTATTAATTTCCTTTTTTATTGTGCCGTGTGACCTATAAAAATATACAAGATGAGAGTAACTGCAGTAGTGGCGTTTTGTTTTATTGTAAACACCTTATGGAGTACCGAGGCTTCTCCCGAGGATGTACTATTAGCCCTTGATAGGTTAACACTAAAACAAACATTTAATTGAGCTATATTTTATTTGTGTTAACCTTTTTTAGATAGTTTACTAAATTCGTGGTTTTGTGTTTAAACTTTTATATGTTTTTAACCGCAGAGATGGCCAACAGCTCCCCCACGCAGAGTCCCTTATTCTTGAAGAGGAGAACGAAGTTCTGGCTAGAAGGAAGCGTCAAGCACCTACTGGTAACATTCCATATAGTGATGGTAAAGGCTTGTTGGTATACTTCCGGGAAGTAGTGTTAACCATTCAGCACAGAGCAGACAAGTGAGCAAAACTAAAGCAAGGGTATTTAAAAATAAATATGTGAACCATATTTAACAAACTGTTTTTTACAACAGAAATGCAGTCAACTTCACAACTGCTACTGCTGTAACCGAGTATCCCACTGGGGATAAAGCTGTTCTAACCCTTACATTCCCACCGTCAACGAAAGGAATATCAACGGATCAATTTGATATCAAGTAAATTTTATGCATCCAGTTCGTTTAGTTAATATTTATGTTTGTTAAAGACTGCACTATTAAAATATTTCCTTTTTTTTTCTTTAACCAGATTGACGCTTGACAAAGGCAAAATGGGATACTACAAGATGACAAATGCAACAGTAACACTGAAAGGAAAGGATTCCAAATCGTTCGATTTCAATGAAGTCAGGCTCTCATCCGCTGTAGATCTCACTGTACCGGAAGATAAATCATTCCATTGTTCCAGGTTCGGAAGCTTGTACCCACTTGAGGACCTGGCAGATAAGAACCACACGTTTGCAATTGATATCAAAGGATTTCAGGTGTGTGCACAAGTTATCATTATATAAGTGGCTATTTTCTCTAGTTAGCAACTTTATTTAACTGGTTTTATGCATTTCCCCGACAGATTCAAGCATTTATGACCGCTGACCAAGCCAAGGAAGTTAGATTTGTGGACGCATACGAATGTGTAGGATTCTTCACACCTGGAATCTGGATGGGAATCATTGTAACCCTCATGCTCATCTCCATTCTTTCATGGGGAATGAAAATGATCATGGATATCAAGACCATGGACCGCTTTGATGATCCCAAAGGCAAACCGATTTCATTTGGAAGTGGAGAATAAGTTAAATGAATTTTTTATGATAGTCAATTTCACTCACCAATATGTACATATATATACCATCGCGTCATGTCATCAAATATGTGGTAGTAGTAGTGGTAGAATTATTAGTTATAATTTAAAATTTACGTTTGTTTGTTTGTCGTCGGAGACTGATTAGCATTAGTTCATGTACGTAGCTGTGTTACTTAAGTAAAAACAAAAAAAAGTGTAATAAAATGTGAATCCCTATTTCAGTTATAAATGCGCTTGTCATCTTTATTCTTATTAAAATTACAAATTCAATGATTGTATGTAGGTATTTGAACAAAAAGTACAAAATTAACAACAGAATTCTAACTCAACAGAGAGAGGGAGAGATGCTTTGTTACTGAGCTGGACAATAGAATACTATACAACAACAAATACGATAACTTAATGATATGTGAGTTCCTAACAAATGCATGTAAAAGAAGAAAAAATTGAACACTGGCTCGATAATAAACGTAACAAATATGGTTATATGATAAATTACCTTCAACAGTAATGATTTTATGCTATGCTATATATACATACATTTTTAGATTATTATAATGGGTTCAGTATCACTTGGAATAATTTACTTAATTTTACTACGTATATTGATTATGATAAATAATTTCCCTTTACTTGTGAAGACACTGAATGAAAGGTTGCTTATCTATAATTCTCTAATTATTACTCGTTTTTCATGAAAGCTATTATTTGGGGAAAGCTCTACCTTTAAAAAATCACCGGAAGTTTTCAATAATCACTGATTATTTTGGTTCAACGGTTTAACTACACTGGTTCTGTTTCCGTTCCAACTAAAGCTCTAATTCCATTTTTAACAAAAGTAATAATTTATAGAAAACAAAAGTGTGAGAAGGTAAATTATTAATTGTCATGGAAATTCGTTTTTAAAAAAAATCATAAGAAATTCAAATATTTTTAAAAGTCATTCATTAAACTAGAAATACATAAAAAAATGCAACATAAAAAGCTATTTATAAACTAAAGTGTCTATGAAAATCAACCGTTTAAATTTGTACGATAATTCACAGAAGTGAGCTGCTAAATACACTACGTTTAGCTTAGTCATGGACGGAAACGATTCTAGATAAATAGTTTAGACTATATAGACACGGTTTAAAACACTGAAAGATGTCGTGGCGTGGCAGGATAAGGTTTATCGCTTACAATTTTTCATAGTAAAAATTCTAAACGTAAGGCTGTGGAAAACCACCATTATTGGCACAATAGTTATTATAACAAGATATGATAGAGATAATTTGTTTTTCTAGGACTATACCCACCAACATATTTTCTATAAAAAACTACAAAAAATTATTGACTACAAAACAGTTGTCTGGAGAGTGCTGTTACAAGGACAACTAGTGTTGTGACCCCACACCACCATCTCTCTAATCTTATCCTTGTGCCACTGCTTCGAAGCGTTTCCGTGTCACCTGCGCGATATAAATAGAATTGCTTGATTATAGAAGTGCTTTATTGAAGCTGTGTGAATTTTTTTAGCTGTGCATTTCTTTTAAGTTGCTTTTATTCCGTACCCAAAACAAACTCTGTGGCTGGTGACGACATTTTCCCATCTCCGCCTGCGGAATACGCAAGTACTCGAAGAACATACGTTTTCCCTGGCTTCAGATTATAAATTGTGGCCTCCAATGTCCTGGCCTCTATCCGAACTATTGTGTCGTTAGCTGTGGCAATATCTTGGTCGGCCTCCCATATTCTTACCTACACAAATATAATTTATTTCAGTTTGTCATTTTCTGTAATGTTGAAATGCAATTTGGATTCGTATATTATAATTGCATTGTAAAATACCTTGTAACCCGATAGCGTTTCTTCTTCAATGGATGGCGCTACATAACGCCAGGTTACCGTTACAGTATTCAAGTCTTCTGCTCTGACATTCACTGCAGTGGGAGGCTTTTGTGGTGCTTTCTTCAGAGTTCGTTCTATTGTAAAAATTGTTCATTTATATTAAAATGAAATCCATTACAATGAAAATTATGACTTTTTAAACTTAAAACCCACCAAATATAGGTTCACTTGCTGGTCCGGGTCCAGCGGAATTATATGCCATCACTTGTACGTAATAATAAGTATTTGGCTGCAATCCCAAAATGAGTGCCCAAGGTCTCTCTGGAAATCTGCTGAGGTAATTGATAGCATCCGTGTCGTACAAGTTGTTGTCTTTCTTTTGCCAATAGCGTATACGGTATCCCAACAACTTTCCCCTAATCTTTTCTCTGGTTTCTTCTACCGGTGTCCAAGTCACATTAATAGCAGTGGAGTTATATGGTTTTGGAATGACCACAGTTGGCGTGGCTTGTGGCATGTCTTCAGCAGTGTATGCCAACGAAATGTTGGAAATGGGACCTTGGCCAATGTCATTGAACGCTTGAACTCGCACTTGGTATAGTGTGTAGTAGTACTGTGATGGCACAGACACTACATATGCACCTATATTGCCCCATTTTCGTAAAAGTTGGGATTGGAATTCTTCCTCTGTGTTGTCGTCACGAAATCTTCTCCAGTAAATTCGGTAGTATACTCCGGGACCATTTTGGTCTTGTGGGCGTAGTGGCTAGGGCATTCCAAGTATAAACATTTTTATTACTCACTAAATTTCATCATTGTTTGCAACTGGAGTGTGATCCACGAAACTTACATCCCAAGTAATGGTTAACGAGTTGGTCTTTCCACCGCCACCTCTCACATTATCAGGCGCCTTGTATGGATGTGCTGGAAGTGTATTGTACTGTGGCGAAGGTGCGGATGGAGGTCCATATCCGTATTCATTCGCAGCTATCACGCGAAACTCGTAGGTGCACCAGGGTGATAGTACTCCGCCCACTTTTATTTCTCTCCGGTTGGTTTCGCTACCCAAGCGAATTCCTAACACTCTCTCCGCATCATAGGCCGTTACATCTAGAGCCAAACATCAAATTAATTCATGCCATGATAAAAAGAAAAAGAAAAATTATTTTTTGAGATGCACACTCCAGACTCACTTTCTACAAGGTACTCCCACTCAGGCTCCCATTGTGTTCTTCCTTGTATGCTGTACAGATAAGCCGTAGCGCCATGCATGGCACCATCAGTCCACTGTATTGTTGCATTGGTTGATGTCAGATCAATCGCCTCAACACCTCCTGCTGGTCCAGGGGGTCCTAGAATCTCAAGTCTGGCAACACTTCTAAGCTTTCCAACCCATGTTAACACTTCGCATTCGTAGTCTCCTCTGTCAGCTAAACTCAAATTGAAGATATCCAAATAACCAGCTCTAGTGTCCAATCGCACACGATCAATTGTCTCATTTATACGAAGTCCATTATGCTTCCATATGTACGCCACATCTAGAGCTTCATCAGCGTCTGCTCTGCATCTCAGAGACAATTGTGATCCCACCGCAGACTGCATTCTATCCGGAAGTGGTTCTATGAGAACTGGACCCCTTAGTACTGTAAGTCTACCAGAGCTCTCAGCAGTTCCCAGGTTATTCTGCGCAATACAAGTATAAATGCCCTGGTCCTCTCTGGAAACTGGGTTGATCAATAAAGCGCCACTGGGAAGAATGCGACGTCGACCTGCATTTCCAATCATGTTACCATCTTTTCTCCATGTAAATCTGGGTCTAGGAGCAGCTTCAGGATTGCAACGAATGGTGACGTTTCCACCCTCAGCTCCTAGAATTTCGGGGTCAACGGGTCGTTTTTTGAAACTTGGACGCATCACTGAAATGTTTGTAATTCCATTCCTCATGAATCATTTATACATTCGAATTTTTCTGCATAATTATAAAATTACTTTTAACATACACAAAACACGTAATTGTCCGGATGAGTACTTGGCAGCTAGAGAATTATTTGCTCTGCACTGGTACATTCCAGCATCTCTCTCTTCGTCCAACTGCCGAATTGAAAGCACATTGTCCTGGATAACGTAACGACCAACATCTTGCTGGGGTAGCGTGTCTCTTGTGAGAGGTCTCCCGTCTCTGTACCACTGATACGATACATCCGGAATTCCAAATGCTTCACAAATCCATATCAAGTCAGCATCCTTATCCATGTGCTTATCCCCAATGGGAATGGTGAAATCAGGAGCTGCTTGTATTCTTAATTGAACCGACCCTTCAATAAATAATCGACTATTGGTTGCACGACAAGTGTACTCCCCTTGATCATTGATAGTGACATTTTTGATGGTGATAACACGATTATAATTGGATAATATAGCGTTTCTTGGAAGGCCGGATCCTCGTCTTGTCCAATTGTATGACGGTACTGGACTGTTAATAGATAAACAGCAGAAACATAAATAAATAACAAGTTCCGTGATTACAATTATATGATGTACATCTTTAACTTACTATCCAAAAGCAACGCATTCCAATCTGACAGAATCTCCTGCTTTTGGTGCTTCTGGGAAAACCTTTGGGAAGTTGTTTGGAAACTTGAGCTGTTGATGATTACCATGTGGAATAACTCTCAAGGCAAACAAAGGCCCATTTCTCCCAGAATCTGAGACCACACTTTGAACATTGCAACTATACTTTGCAGAATCACTCATATCCACGGAAGAAATATACAAATTCCCATCGTATGAAACAAAAACTCGCTGATCTTCCTCTAAAAAGTTGGGAAAGTAGTCCCTCGACCAGTAGTAATGGACGCCTGGGAAATGCTGCGGTGGATCACAGTATATCGCCTTGCCCCAAAACTGGTTTGCGTACTCTGTAGTTCGTTGAAGGATGAACTCAGCAATGTAGCCAAATGAAAGACTCACAGACTCTGAGATAATTGAACCAAATTGATTTGTTGCCACGCAATGATAGTTTCCTCTGTCTTCTTTTTGTTTGGGTTCGTGAATTATGAGGGATCCTCCACTGACCGTGTATTTTGGGTTTCTCAATGGGTCAATTTTAATGGAAACCAATGTATTATTTCGGTATTCTTCTTTAAACCACTCATACGTTGGTGCAGGCCATCCTCCAGCAACGCAACTATGTATGTATGCATCAAAAATACGTGTATATAGTTTTCAAGTCATATGAAAAAGTATTGATCATTTTTTAAAAATACTTACGATAAGTAGACGTAACTCTGTGGCAACGCTCTAGAAATATCAAAAACCTCGGTTTTTGGCTCTTCAATGAAATATGGACCCCGTGGAATCTTTTTAATGTCAGTCACCTCCAAACCATAATCAAAATCTCTTGTGTCAACTAAAGTATACGGTACTCGGGACAAGGGCATCTCACAAATATATGGATGAGGTTCTTGTCCAGTGACCTTGAGTAGTCCCCAAATCCCATACTGCCTTCTATCAGAAAAACTATATGCAAGAAAGCTATACGGAATATTGAAGTTTGGCAAAGGCTGATCTTGAAGAAAGGCTTGGTCCATGCCTATTAGTGATGTCCCGTCAGCATTTGTCCACGAACCGGGGGATACTTCTCTGGTGGAAATGTACCATGTACGATGCTGCATGTCCATTGCCCTAAGTTTTCGTACAATGAACATGTGCTCTTCCAGATTGTTCAGGCTGACAAGGTCTGCTTCATTTCCAAAGGATGCCTACGTATAAATATTTTAAATTGTCAATTTATTTCCATTTTTATAGGAAATTTCAATTTGAAATCCAATATTGTATATATTTCCATACTTGACAGTATCTCTGAGCCTCCATGCGACTGTGAGTTGGCGACTTGACAAATCTGTAGCAAGATTCTCTAAAGCCATCCCAAAAGAGAGGACAATGTTTCTCTTCATTCCCCGAAAATGTAAAGCTGGGATCGCTTATATCCAGTCTCGGTGTGAAAGAACCAAATGGATCTCTCCGATTGGAAAATGGGTTATTATTGAAGGTATCTTGACGCGTTGGAAGTCGAGATGGATCGAATGGGTTATTGTTATTGTTTTGATTATTTTGATTGTTGAAATTATTATTGTTATTATTATCATTGTTATTATTGAAAATGTTCCCATCTCGGTCTCGGGGATCGGGTGTCTGTTGATTAATCGTATTCCCAAAAATATCTCGGGGTGGCTCCCTTTGCTGTTGATTTCCTAAAATATTATTATTTGTCACTGGGGGAAATGGGAAATCGTTGTTATTGCTACGCTGTGCAAAAATGCATACTATTTGGGCAGCAATAATTAGGGAAACTGTCAATATGACAGTTTGTACAGGGCACTTCATTTTTAAAAGATTTTGCAAATCTAAAGCCCCATTCCCAGGCACAAAATGAGTATTTCCGGTTTCTCTCGTTTGACAGTTTCCTAACTAAATGTAACTGATGCAACACAGCTTTTCCATATTATCTAACTGAACCACAATGACTAAATGGACAATGTCTATTGCAAAAAATGACCAAGTGACTCATGCAACAAAACCTGACTCCATTCTATGACAATGAGTATGACTATGACTGAGATTGCTATCCGTCAAACGGAAAAACGCAGTAGCAATAGTAACATGAGTAAACGGACAAGTTGCTGGTATATCTGGTTGACTTGACAATGATGATGGTTACGAAGCGTACCTTTGAGCTGTTATCTCATCTGCCGCTTTAGCTTGGTTTTTTTACTAATATTCAAAGAGTCAAAAAAATACATACATACCTGTACATCCATTTCAACCAAAACTCCCCGTTTTCTTAACATTATATTGCCAGTAGCCACACCTTGACAACACAGTCGAGTAGTGGAAACATTGTTAACGTAATTTCATCAATGCATTATTTTTTTCATACCTGTTGTATTACTTTGTTTGTGTGAGAATTGTGGATACGTAATACCGAGACAGGTTGATTTCTGCCTGCCTCTTCTGTTGGCGTTGTTATGTTAGCTTTTTTAGCTCGTTTTCCTAGCAACCCATTCAAAGTAAGTATACAGCATTGTATTAACACTCAATCGTTTCTGTTTTCACTGCTTTTGCTCTAATGCAATAATGAAGAGAGGAGAGTCAGTCGGAGGGGGAGCAAAACGCACATGAACAACAACAACCATAGATGCATCTTTAGCTTAAACGGACCAATCCATTATTATTGTTATTACATAATTTGTACAATGGTCTTTTACCTCTGTTACCTGCTCCATTCTTTTTACAGAGAGATCCCTAAACCCTAAAAAACAAATTGTAAAAAAATGCCAGGCCAAGATATGAGATACAAGTTTTGTTGGCAGGTTGATGCTGGAAGTAAAGAGCAGAACAATGTGATCTGATAACATGCTCAGTCTCTCACATATTATATTTTGTACAGGAATGGTTTGGTGTTTGGAGAGATTAGTCAGAATAATATTAAGCCGCATATTAGGATTCTGCACATGTAATGCTTTTTTTGTAGCATTTTGGCATTTAGCTTTGTTGTGATGTTGACTGTTGCTGTGTATGATAGTAATGTTATGCTGGTTGCTCATGGTGCAGTGTAAGAACGGAAATGAGGAATAAAATTGGACCGTTTTACAATCTGTGAAAGAAAGTTACTTCCTTTCTCACGTTGAAGAAATTGCTTTTCTTAGAAAGAAACAAATAGATAGACACGCTGCTTGAGAAAGATTTTGGCATCATGAATCATGGATGAAGCAGGAGTAATTTTGTGATGTCTTCTTTCTTGTTTCTGCACTGCTTCAAGCAACTCAACTGAGCAGCAAGGTACATTTTATGGTGAAAGACTCTATTAAATTACAACACTATGTACTATGCATTCTATGTGGATGGAGATGGCAAGTATCATCTTGTGAAAGCCGCCGAGACGAGCAACAGATAGCTGGTGAAAATGGAATTACGACGTTCGTTGCGTTAATGGTAGTGGTGGCGGCGGGGAAATGAATTTTAATGCTGATTGAAGCCAAGTGAAGTGTGAAATGAGAAGATGTGATGAAATAAGGGAAAGGAAAGCAATGAAATGAACGTTGTATAATTGACAACACGGCTAAAATATTATTTATGCATGCATTATTTTGAAATAAGAAAAAGTACTATGGAAAACTCAACAACAATGCACTACTTTAACTTGCAAGTAGGCCAATCTCCAAATGATTTTTACTCATTCCTCCGACCACAAAATAGAAAAGTAAAAGCGTAGATAAAAGCTCTCTTCTGCCTGCAATGCATATGATTTGATTTCATTCGTGGAATAGGGGCACTCTGAAACCCTTTTAATTTCATGACTTTGTTAGCTGATGTACTGCTTCGCACAAGACAAGTTCTCCGACAGTTTTCAATATTTGATATTCAATTATTTTTGGAAAGTTATTTCGTACAATATTTTGTTTTCATACACTCTCATTCTCTTATGCTTTCACAGAATTGCCATTTTAATTTTTAATTCATATGTAAAAGTTCTCTTCAAAGTTGTGAAATGAGTGACGCAAATATATGGCATATAACTCTCTCTCTCGCTTTGAACAATATAAACTTAATACGGCTGCTTTGCGGATTTTCTTCCTTCATCTAGTAAACCACGTGTCAGTTAAGCAAGTGATTATGAAACATCGATCAAAACTCTCGGATCACTTGTAAGAGAATGTTCACAAATCAAACCAAGTTAGGCCTGTATGTGTGCTACTTTCCTGGAAAAGGCGTAGTACTTTTTTTATTTCGTAACGATATGTGTAGAAATTCAATTCTCTGAATCAACTTTTATAGTAGCTGTTGTAACACAAACTGTTTGGAGAAGTAGGGATCAGATAAACCAACAAGATAACAAAGTATTTTCCAGACTATTTTTATTCCCCTCTATTTGATCTCTAGCTACATACCATAAGTCGTGCGTATACAAAGTGCCTAATTTTTTTCATGGTAACTCAAAATACTGTTTTTTTTGCATTGTCTCATGTCCACTTTCTCCAAAACCTCATCATGCAGTTTCCTCTAATAACCTTCGAGCAGACGTACTAAATACAAGTTACGCTCTGTTTTGTTACTCTCTCTCTCTCTCTCGTACTTTTATTGTTCATATCTAAAGAAACAAAGCCTGTTCCATGAAGTATTAAGCTAATAATGCCATTGTCAACAACTTGATTGCATTTCATTTCACGATGGCAACAGCAGAACAAGAGCGGAAGCAGAACGACAACGAGTAAACTTTATTCTATACCATGCACTCAACAAAGCCTTATCATCATCAGAGTTTTTTTGCGCAACACTGCGTCACTACAAAAACATATATCATATACACAGATCCAACATCCTCAGCAACAAAGTAAATTGGTACCTTTTATTGCAAAACGGCTAGTTAATTAAGAGGGAAAAATCAATCAGCAAGTACACGGCAACCTACCAACATAACATAATTATCATTTATACTACATGGTACAGTATAAACTCTAATTGCCATTCCATACATCGTACACATACTATATTCATTATATAACACATATAAACATATATACATGAACACAAATTACGTTATCTTAATTATCTTCCTGAAACAACCCAAATGTATCTTCTCATGAATGTATATTACGTTGACGTTTGACGTACCAAAAATCAAGCACTTATTAAAGTAAAGCATGTCCGGAAACAATTGCAGCATTTTTAGAAGCTCGTTTGCTAATAACCAAGAAGACATATTTAAAAAATCAAATGCATATTTAAATACTCCTAACTTTAAGCTAAAAAATCATAAAACATCGGATCCTTTAACGCCTTTGGTACTATGCATAACCGAGCATTTTGAATGCCTCACCAAAAATGAAAATTCAGGATTATTTCAATGTACTTATAAACATTTCGGCCTATATCTCTTG
>JAQFXM010005532.1:0-14777 GCA_034693345.1 Entomobrya multifasciata | reverse complement strand
TAAATAGAACATTGGTTCCTTTTACTGTAACAAATTATTACAGAGTATCTAATTTAACAGTTTTACTACGGTTTATTTCAATATCCGGTTGCCTTTTAAGCTACAGAATTGGAATATTATCCATGATCACATGCTTCCAAAAAACTGGAGATTAATTTTTTCACGGAATCTAACCTGTTTTGAAGGGTGAAAAGCTGCTGTATCATCACAACTGGAAAACATTGTATAACAAGATATAATCTTTATAAAGAAGTATTTTAGTAGTTCTTATTGATGTCTTTTATCATTTCTGTATATATGTCTGTCTGCGTGTCAACTCTCTAATTCAAAAAAAAACGCCTTAACCTAAGTACTTCAAAATAAGTACACATGTACCTTAGGGTACAAGTAAGCAGCCTATGGATTTTCAGCCAAATTTACTAAATGGTACAGGATTAAAACCTTATAAACTGTTACATGCTTTATAAAATGACAGCAATATTTCAAATTGACTTTTTTCCTTAACTTGGGAAATCAGTATAGTACTTAAAGCACTTCTTAATTGTTTGCATAAAGTACTATTTTCTTTTGAAATTTGTATACGATTGTATAGCTATATAATGGAATTGAAATGAAAACTAGAAGCTGAATAAAACATAGAGTTTCTATCTTAAACTTCCGTTTTCAAAGATTTTTGAATGTTCAAAACCAAAATCCATTGCCTCTTTCCATAGTTCACCAGTTTTAATTTTTTATCTGTTCAATAAAATGTTTCATTGTCACCAAAATATTTACAGTATATCCCAGTCCACTATGAAAATAGTGAATTTCTAGCTCCTTATTGACAATACCCGCTTCTCCAGCCGGCACTGCTAAAGGTCTACAACTTTTGATAACTCTTGTCCAATACCCGCTACCCCATTTTATACCCGTCTCCCATCTCCACTTACTTAACAGTTCTAAGGATTTGTCATTTACCGAGCAGCAAATTTTTAAAGCTAAAACTATAGCTAATAAAGTAATACCACAAAGAAACATAGCCGCCGCTACAACAATTGGATTCTTCAGAAACAGTCCTATTTGCGCTACAAGTATTGACAAAACAATCAATACGAATCCTGCAGTAAGAACACCAGATATTCCACATTTTTCATAATTCCGTAACAAATTCCTAACAACAATCAGTTGCCTATATAACCCAACAGAAATTCTATTCGCACGATTGTTAACCAATATGCTTTGTATAGTTATGTAAGAGGCTCCCGTTGTAAATCCAATAATTAAAATGGTACGAACACTTGTAATAAGAGCTTGTGCAAATAACAAGGATATTGTAAAGCGTAAAAGTTTTCGAACTAAACTGGTTTCATAGCTTTCTAATAAGTCGGTATCAAATAACTGTAATATCTCGTTTGATCCAATTATGAACATGTGTAAAGGATCCCATCCAAATTGAACAACAAAGACAACGACTATAATTATAAATAAGCATAACATAATCGAGAAATTTACTAAAAGGTGCCCAACTGTATCTACAAAATGTACAAAATAAAATTAGAAATATTAGAATAATAGTCAATCTCGAAAATGTTGCCCAAAAACGTAGTTGTATTTCGTTTACCAGTATATTTGACCAATTTGAAGCTACTTTTAGCGTATTCTTGTTTGAAGGTTTTCGACAAGTACGTGTCCATTTCACGGGTAAACTGTAGTTTTTCGGTTTCAATGCACCAATTGCAGCTTGCTATGATTTCAGCAGCATAAAATAAAAATATTACATCTGTAAGAATCGACATTGTTATAAAACATAATAACATGACTGGGATGAATTTGTGTACAATTTCAAAAGTATGAGGAAAATTAAACGCTAAAAATATTATGTAGCTTGTCCAAATTCCTGATAACGACTTTACAGCTATTGATGCTTTTAAAAACCGATCTCTTATAACTCGCTCCTTCAATTTCCATTTTCTTTTAACATTGCACCATTGAATTGGAAATCCGGGAAGTTGAAAGTCGTTTATTTTTTGATGTAAGTGGTAGCCTTGAAGAACGAGAGTCGATGGCATTTTGCTCAGATTTACAAATGAAACTGTGTTTGCACGAACTGTACGTAAAGTTAAAAGTTTAGTTTTGATTATAGGTTAAACTCAGCATAGAGGCAATGTGTAATCAAAGTTTGTTTTTTAAAGCGATGATGGTCTACAATTTATGACCTACATGTAAATAATGTATAGTTGCATGTATCTTTTAAAGGGACAAATGACCAATTATAAAGTAAATAATTAAACTAGATATGCATCTAACTTTAAATGTATGAATCTAGCTAACCCAACATAATCATAACATCGAACAAAATACTTTATTTTTTAATATTTAAATGTATGTATTCAATCGTCAAATTAAGTTTATAGTTTTGTAGAAAAAGTGTAATTTTAAAGAACAAGCTACAACGAGAAATCAAATTACTGTTAATCAACAAAAAAAAAGTAGCAAAAGAAAAAAGTAATAGAACTGTAAAACAACTAATGTAATTAGGCTAATAAAAGTACTCAACCAGAAATTTCGGAAGGAATGATTCGTACATTTCAGGGTGTTTCCTGTGGAGCTATAAGTATAGTTTATGTTAAAGGCATAATAAATTGCTTTTCAAAGTTTGAAAACACATATACTATTGACCAATTAAACTAGACGATATTTATGCTCAACTTCGAATATATTTAAGTTAACTTAAGCAATAATCCTTCCGTAAGAATATATCAATTAAATTGTAGTATTAGCTGACCGAAATTTTGGGTTTTATATTTTTTAAGCAATGTTTTAAATTTTACAAATACTTTACTTTACAAATTTTAGAACTACACTAGAATTACTACGTAAAAGAAACGTAAAACATATTTAAATGTGAATTACTGTGTAAGAGAGACTTCAGTAACATTCAGCTTTATTTAAAAGTACAGTTTATTGATTTAATACAAAGGTATTGCAATATTTAAAAAACTAGCGGCATAAGCATATTTAGACATATATATTTTTAAACTTAAATATGGACATTTTAGAAGCAATTAAATGTTTCCCGATTACTAAATTGTGGTTAGAAAATAGTTTACAATGAACATAGAACATGTTAATAACCCATAATTTCATTCATTTTAAAGGTTACTGAGACATACTATTGTGAACTCTTGTAAAACATTTCATCATGATAATCATGAAACTATTGCATAATCACTTCTTTTAAAAACAACCTTATGATAAGAATCCTTACGTTAATTATTACGATAAATTAACAAATCAACCAACAAATTCTAAAATTGCATGTAACAGATGAATTCTCGACCAAATAGTGGCTCAACTTCATTTCTCCTACTTTCAATCACACTGACATGGAATTCTTTTCTACCTCGGAGAAATCTGGCTGTTTGAGTGACACATTTTTGTAATATTTCTGGTTCAAGGTCATCCAACTAAAGTTCGTTGGCAAAGGTAGGAAATTCTTTTTACGATAACTACTAGTTTTAGACATGAATTCAAAGAATAATGTAACAAAACAAACGTATTTGTGTTTGTAAAGTATCGAGTCTTGATTTCATTGTTAAGTTTGTATATTTTGTAATTGTTATCGTGATAAATTTGCATGGTGAAAAAACGACAGTCAAATTAATACGTACCATCTCAGCCGCAATGTATAAAAAAGGGAAAATACTTCTGTGTGTGTTTAAGACTTGTGTATTTGTTTATTTTACAGTGAATGCATCTTTAATGAGTTAGGCTTAAAAACTATATAGTAAATTTAAATTTCTAGTTCGCATAAATATAATAACTACCATAACGACATATTATAATGTTTTTAAAGCGTTATATTGACGAAATATGTGCATTACAATTGCAATTACAACTCAAATAATTTTTAAATGTATAAGTAAATAGCCTTCAGACTGACATTCTTTTCCTTTGCAAGTTTTAAAACATCCTAACAGCACAAGCAAAGAAATTCAGGCATGAACCATTATATGAACGCTTTTGGTGAAAGTAGAAGTTCATCATTCTGATTTTTCCATTACCTGTTTGGAAAATGCCAAATGACTTTCCCTCAGAAAGCTACCGATCATCCGGTAGATTGAATTTGAGTTGCCTTCTCAAATCTGCTGCCCTAATTTGTGGCATTTTGAGGAAATACGGTTAACGTAAAAGTCTGAATTAATACCAGTATAACACAAATCGAAACATGAGAGATTGTTTTATTCAAAGCTCTTATTTATTCTACATAGTTGTATGACTTACTAAAATCAATCCTAATTATGCATAATAATTACGCAAGCTCTTCAAATTTAGAAACAAATGTAAAATTCATGATATAAAATTAACAACTGTAGGAAATATAGTTGCTGAATTACTTTTTTGCTCAGTTTTAACTTTAAAGTCTAACAAATAAGTGAACAAAATAAAGTTGAAGTCAATGAGAATAAAAGCTGGACGTTATATCCTTGATAAAAAAATTGTAGCTTATAATATGTAATTTATACTAACATTAATAATACCCCAAATAAATATAGAATACAAATAAATACATAGCTTCATCAACAGTCCGTAAGTTTGAAAGTTATCACCGCCCAAAAACCTTCTACCAACTTGGTCTAGGCAAAACATTGTTTATCGCCATATTACGTAATTTTGTATTCGAATATGTTTGAATTCCAACAAACGAAACAAATGGAACATGCCCAACACTCCTTTCAATTTTCTCCTTTTCGTCTTCCAAAACCTGCAAAAGAAAACACGCACCAAAGTCCACAATATCAATCAAAGTTTAACATCAGCCGTAAAACAAAAATATGGATTTTTTCCATAAAGTTTTTCTTTTGCATATATTATATGTAAAGTTTTACCCAAAAATTCTTAATTTTCAAGGATGTCAACCCATCCATTTGCGCAAATCCATTTCTAAACGCCTCTTCCGACAAGCAAACTTTATCCGCTTTAAAATCTATCTCCAGAAACTTTAAACCTACAAATTATTAAGACACAATAAAAATTCTGCACTAAATTCCACCTAAGCATTTAACTCAAATTGGTGCACAAAAATTATTTATAATCTTCATACCCTCAATCTTTCCAAGATGTTCATTAAATATTTCACTCCATATCTCCTCTATCGCATAAGCCACTCCTTTAATAACTACCCTTAAATCCTCCAGCTTCCGCTGTCCAGCTCCCATCCACTCCAGCAAGGACTCCAACTCACCCTGTCCATTCAACTCCAAATCCAATTTAACCAAATTTCCCAACGCTTTCACCAACTGCACGCCATTTTCAAGTTTTAAATTTGACCAAACTACTTGCAATTCAGGATCCTCAGCAGTTTCTTTTGAATTCACAAAATAAAACAGATTACGTGCTTTTTTATAATAAACCATGGTAACAATTAAATTAAGTAGCCATATCAAATCCAAAAAATCTAAATTTGACCAAAAATTCAGAATCTGCACCTCAAAATCTCTCTTGAAAACCAATTTTCCCCACAAAGTTCATAAATAAAAAACCTCGGCGTCAGGGAATCAACCTTTGCACGCCAATCGCGAGGTTGGTACCATACGACATGATTGCTAAACAACAGAATTTGAAATTTCGCAGCCGTTTTGAGGCTAGAGGGACGACGGACGTATTTACGTATGCATTTTCTTATTAATTAGCCTACTCAATAATCACTTTGATTAGGAGTACACTCACCTTTATCAGAAAATTTGCAGATTTCCAATTCTGGACAGTTCGTTGAAAGCCCGACAACCTCCAAAGGTAAATGTCCCACATTTTTGTGCACAAGTTTCTTCAAATTTGGTAGCATGGGAACCTGAAAAATTGGAGGCGAAACCGAATGCTTATCACAAGCAATCTCCAATATATTCAGTGTACCCGCAAAGTTAACTAATAATTCATTAAAATGACCCATTTCATTCCTTGTTGGCAACAAGTTATCCAAACGCAAATATTTCAAGGGACATTTAAACACAGACACAGCTTTCAAACAGGTTGAATCCTTTCCAACAAAAACATTATCGTGGAACTCCAAATGTTCCAAGGTGGACTTAAGTTTGCTCGGATGATATAACAAAAATAGGGTCAAGTCCCTACATTGCTGTTTGCCAACTAACTTTTTTATAACAATTTTCTTTAAGGGGGCGGCTCTTAAAATTAGACCCATTACACCCCAATCTACTGCATCCAAATTTCGTGATCCAAAATATTTTGGAATGAAGACCTCCTCGAAATAATTCTTAGGAAGGTTTTCAGTCTGCTTTTCAATAAGCTGATAAAAGGGTTCCCCAAACTCGGGTTGCCTTTCTGGTAAATGGTCAATTAAGAGTTTCAGGTCCTCAGTGGCCCGACCAATTGAAGAAGTATCACGACGTCGACCAGATAAAAGGTCATCACTCTTTTCAGCACCACACTGTGCAAAGTCTTCCTTAAACTCATCACTATCAACAGAAATAGTTAGGAATCGTAATTTGCCACATTTAAGGCCGTCGTTTTCAAATTTCCTTGCCTTTTCTGACTTTCCCTCGAAAATATATAATAGGCTTGTGAAGCACTGGATCCCTGATAAGTACAGTGACTTTAAATTAGGGCACCAAGATTGAAGACATTTTCCAAGAAATTGATTTTGATGATAGCAGTTTAGAGCGCACGAATACTCTCCAGACTTTTGACTTGGCCACCCATAACTTCAAACCACTGAATGACCTTGGGATCCTGAATAACCTTGCAGGTTGTCACGGTTACTTTAATGCTCTGGAATACTGGAGTTTGAGGATAAGGGGATTGGTAATGATGACTGCAATTCCATTTCCAACCGAGACCCTCAGGATAAGGTGATAGAAGCCGGGGTAAAGGTATTTGGGTTAGAGGTCGTAAAATTTTGCACACTTCGATATCCCAAAGTTTACAAACTAATCGTAGGGACAAAAATGAGTTGTTTTCTTTCGTATCATGCGTTTTACAAAAGGTAAGCACTGTTTCTAGAATTAATGGGTTTAGTAGCGGATGTTGGATTTGAATGGCAATATTAGTTGGTTTCCTCTTTTTTGCTTGTTTCTTATTCTTCCGGGTAGCATGGTAATTGTGATCGTCCATGCTGAGAAAATATTATTAATAACTTTAACTGTATTCAAATAAATTGTTATTTTTCAACTGTATTGTTCCAAGGTTATTATTTTTAACGACTTTTTCTTCAGAAAATATCTGCTCTTTTGACTTAGCTGAACACATAAAGAGTATTTGGAGAATAACAACAGGTCTGTATGGAAGTGAAAGCAAAACAGGTATACATATATGGAAAAAAGTGAAGTGAAAGGAAAACATGTGTACATGTATGGAAAAGAGAGAAGTGAAAGCAAAACAGATATACATATATGGAAAAAGAGAAGTGAAAGCGATGCAGGTATACATACATGGAAAAGAGTGAAGAGGAAGCCAACAGATATATTATATATACAACACATATGATCTTATTCTGTAAGCGGCATTCTAAACTACATATACACTACACGCACAAGTTATACAGAAGACATTTTTTCTCCTGATATGCTTACGTTGAAAAGACACTTCATCAACTCAGCAAGTACGTAAATACGCACTAGATAATTTTTTGTTGCATTTTTTCGTTTATTTTACTCAAACTTTTACTTCTATGCCCAACTAATGGAAACTTATTTCAATAGACAAAGCTAAAATTATTGGCAAATGCATCCTAAAACCATGAACTATGAATAATCATTTGTCTTTTCAAATACCTTGAACTTTTAAAAGTGGTGGATCAAAACAGGTATTCAAATGGCATCTCAATACACTATGTACTTTCACATGTTCATCCAAATGACTTTTGTAGGCAACCCATAAATTACGCTTGTGGTCCATGGCTCGTTGATGAACTGCTTTCATATGTTGTCGTACCGTTAGCACGCTTTATCCAATTGTATAAACTTCATAAACACAACAACGACGTTTCAAAGTAAAGCAACAGTCGGTGGTAGCGGCAGGGGAGAAAGTGACTACCAACCGAAATGCGGAAATTAAATTTTTCGCTTCTATTTAAGTTTTGGAGAGTAGAGCATTGCTGGCTTAAAAGGACTTGCAACCGCAGTACAGACATCTTGGTCAGATTGACGACAAATTACCATGGAACTATTCGCTTGGCAACTAGAAGCTGCTGCAGTTGCACGCACACTCGAGAACATCATTCAAATTGCCATAGTTTCCATAGTCAGGGGGTAGTCAATGAGACGCCCAACTTGACAAACAAGAATTATAATCAAAGGGAGTCCTTGCTTTCACTTTTCTATTTTTCATATATCCTTGTTTTGCTTTCACTTCACTCTTTTCAATACATACCTGTTGTTACTCTATAAGTTATCTACATACGTAAGTCAAAAGAGCAGAGATACATATTTACTTGCCGAGTTGATACAGGATCGTTTCAGCTGTCAATATATCAGAATGCCAAAATGCTTTTTGTGTAACTTGTTTCTGTAGTGTATATTTATGTACGTTACAGCGTGGATAGGATCAGAAATTATGATGTTTTGCTTCTTTACTTCTCTCTTTTCGATATAAATCTGCTTTGCTTTCACTCCTCTATTTTTCATTTATACTTGTATTGCTTTCTCTACACTCTATTTTCCAAATATCAAATATACTTGCTTTGCTTTTACTTTACACAATTTTCTATATACCTCTACCTGTTTACTTTCACTTCTCTCTTTTTCGAATATCAAATATACTTATTTTGCTTTCACTTTACTCTACCTCTCATATATACCTATACCTGCTTTGCTATAACTTCTCTATTTTCCATATATGCTTGTTTTTCTTTCACATCACTCTTTTCCATACATACCTGTTGTTACTCTTCAAGTTTTCTACATACGTAAGTCAAAAGAGCAAATTTTTTCTGAGAAAAATACGTTGAAAATATTCAGGTTGAAAAAATAGAGTTGACAAATAACAATTTATTTGGTGACGTAGTCAAAGTAATTATAAATAAATTTTTACTTCAACATGTATCTCAATACCCATTGTACCCAGAAGAAAAAGAAAGAAACAAAGATAGGGAAAACCGATTCATTTGCTAACCCGTCAAATCAATCAGCTAATATTGCCATACGAAACGAACATCCACTACTAAACCCATTAATTCTAGAAACAGTGCTTATCTTTTGTAAATCTCATGATACAAAAGAAAACAACTCATTTTCGTCACTACGATTAGTTTGTAAACTTTGGGATATCGAAGTGTGTAAAAATTTACGACGCCAAACACAAATACCTTTACCCCGGCTTCTAACACCTTATCCTGAAGGTCTCGGTTGGGAATGGAATAGCAGTCATCATTACCAGTCCCCTTATCCTGACACCCCAGTATTCCAGAGCATTAAAGTAACTGTGACAACCTGCAAGGTTATTAAGGACCCCAAAGTCATTCAGTGGTTTAAACGTATCGGTGGTCAAGTCAGGAGTCTTGAGTATTCGTGCGCTATAAACTGCTATCATCAAAATCATTTCCTTGGAAATTGTCTTCAATCTTGGTGTCCCAATTTGGAGTCACTTTACTTATCTGGGATCCAGTGCTTTACAAGCCTATTATACATTTTAGAGGAAAAGCCAGAAAAGGAACGGAAATTTGAAAAGGATAGCCTAAATTGTGGCAAATTACGATCCCTAACTATTTCTGTTGAAAGTGATGAGTTTACAGGAGTCTTTGCACAGTCTGGTGCTGAAAAGAGTGATGTCCTATTGACTGGTAGACGTCGTGTTACTTCTGCAATTGGTCGGGGCACTAGGATCTTGAGACTCTTAATTACCCATTTACCAGCAAGGCAAATCGAGTTTGGGAAACCTTTTTATCAGCTGATTGAAAAACAGAGTCAAAACCTTCCTAAAAATTATTTCAAGGAGGTCTTCATCCCAAAATATTTTGGATCACGTAATTTAGATGCAGTAGATTGGGGCGTTATGGGTCTAATTTTAAAAGTCGCCCCCTTAAAGAAAATTGTTATAAGAAAATTAATTGGCAAACAGCAATGTAGGGACTTGACCCTATTTCTGTTATACCATCCGAGCACATTTAAGTCAACCTTGGAGCATTTGGAGTTCTACGATAACGTATTCGTTGGAAAGGATTCAACCTGTTTAAAAAGTCTGTCGATGCTTAAATGTCCCTTGAAATATTTGCGTTTGGATAACTTGTTGCCAACAAGCAGTCAAATGGGGCATTTTAATGACTTATTAGTAAACTTTGCGAGTACACTGAATACATTGGAGATTGCTTGTGATGAGCATTCGGTTTCGTCTGGAAGGGTACCCCCAATTTTACAGGTTCCCATGCTACCAATTTTGAAGAAACTTGTGCACAGAAATATCGGAATTTTATCTTTGGAGGTTGTCGGGCTTTCCAAGAACTGTCCAAAATTGGAAATCTGCAAATTTTCTGATAAAAGTGAGCGCACTCCTAAATAAAGTGATTATTTAGTAGACGTTTCGTACGGAGGGACATTTTAATACGTGTAAATGTGGACTCCCGGACCAAGTCGGACGTTATTTATTTATGAATTTGGTAGAGAAAATTGGTTTCGAAGGATATTTTTAAGCGCAGATTCTGATTGTTAAATTCTTACTATGGTTTATTATAAAAAACGCCTAATCTTTTTTTTGTGAATTTAGAAGAAATTGCTGAGGATCCTGAATTGCAAGTAGTTTGGTCCAGTTATGAGTCTAAAAATCGTGTGGAGTTGGTGAAAGCGATGGGAAGTTTGGTTAAATTGGATTTGGAGTTGAATGGACAGGATGAGTTGGACTCCTTGCTGGAGTGGATGGGAGCTGGACAGAGAAAGCTGGAGGATTTAAGGGTATCTATAAAAGGAATTGGTTATGCAATAGAGGAAATATGGAGTGAAATATTTAATGAACATCTTGGAAACATTGAGGGTACAAAGACAATTACAAATTATGACAAGGAAATTTTAGTTGAATGTTTACAAGCAATTTAGTGCAGGATTTTTACTGTTTCTTAATTTAATTCGTAGGTTTGAAGTTTCTGGAGTTAGACTTTAAAACGGATAAAGTTTGCTTATCGAAAGAGGTGTTTAGAAATGGATTTGCGCAAATGGATGGGTTGATATCCTTGAAAATTAAGAATTTTTGGGTGATTTACAAAAAAAATATTATTTTTGCAAAGAATGTAATTCATGGAAAAAATTCCATATTTATTTAGGACTGATGTTAAACTCTGATTGATTTTGTGGACTTTTGTGCGTATTTTTCTTTTGTAGGTTTTGGAAGATGAAAAGGAGAAAATTGAAAGAAGTGTTAAGCATGTTCCGTTTGTAACTTTCCATGGAATGCAAACTTATTCGGCTACCAGATTGCGTATTATAGCGATGAACAATATTTTGCCTCGATCAAGTTGGTAGAAGAGTTTTGTATGGTGAAATCTAACGGGTTTCTGATGAAACTATGTATTACTGTGTATTGTATAATTATTTGGGGTATTATTTTTATTACGAATTACATATTAGACGCTACAACTTTTTCCATCTAAAATACAACGTTCAGCAGTTATTGTTATTGAAAATATAAGCTTAGAATTTATTAAGTTTAATTATTTGTTAGCCTGTAAAGTTTAATCTGAGCAGAAAAGAAATTAAGCAACTATAATATTACCTACGTATGTTTTTATGTCATGAATTTTTCAATTGTTTCTAACTTTGAGGATTTAAAAAAAGTAATTATGCTTGATTTTGTTAAAATATATCAGTAGAATTAATAAGGGCTTTGAAGAAAATAATCTCTCATGTTTCTATTTTTCTTGTACCGTAACTAATTCTGAATTTAACGTAAATCGAATTTCCCGAGAATGCTACAAATTATTGCATAAAATATAGGATTTGAGAAGGCACTTCCAATTCAATTGACCGGATGGTCTCTTGCATTAACCGGGAAAGATATATTGGACATTTTTGAAACCGGTAATGAAAAAGCAGAATGTGAAGCTTCTACTTTCACCAAAATTTGTATATATATTACAACATAACGTTAGGGGCCATAAATATGTTGAAGTTTATTCATATCTTAAAAATAACTTGGAAACAAAAACTTTCAGCACTAAAGCCAGCGTTCGCAGTAGTTAAAAAGTTCCCCTGTGTTTGACTAGTTCCCCTGTGATCTTTGCAACGGTTAATTGACATATGAGGAGTCCAATGATACCTATCAATATTAAGGGTTGACCTCTTTACTCTTAATTTCTAAGGAACTTTCTCTTAAGAAAAAAGTTCGCTAAAGTATTTTCGAATAATTTTGAGCACGTTTTTTGCATGAATTTCGAGTAGATTCTGAATCTTGTTTGTTTTCTTTCGTTAAAACAAAGACATACGTTGGTTTTTTGCGAAGATGAATACAGTTCATCAAAGTTAAGATTTTAGTATTTAGTTTCGTAGAAATCTAAATTCAAACTAGCAAATAAACAATCGAATCCCAGAGGCACCAGCAAGGGCCAAGCACGAGTTACTTGGGCACAGGAAAGGTCAACGGATTCTAAATAATGCTTTGTTCTCCTTAGACTTTATATTATAAAGGTAGTTTAAAACTCCAAACGACCAAAATGACGCGTACTTCCAACCACTGTCATAACATCGATTACTAATTAGCTTAGTTTTTATAACTCAAATAGTTGTCTTGTACTCGATAAAATGCATGTTACGTAGTCATTTCACAATAAGGTCATGTAATAAATACCACACATTGTCATTCTATGAATTCATCTACTATTAACGAGAAGTACATTAGCTAATGAACATTTTGTAGCCACAGTGTGTACAGGCTCAAGAACTTTCCTCAGACTTATGCACTCAGCAACTAACGCCAAATACATTTCCTTAACACGTAGTATACACATATTTGCCATTTTAGAACCATCAGATTTGTTATCACTGAGGCTCATTATCATTATATACATTTCTTGTTTACTTTTATTCCAATCATAAGACAGAGAAGACCAAACGTTTGTAAACCGGCGGAGCGCCACTAATAATACTAACTTTAGAAAGCTAAACCGTAATAACCAAAGTTGCTCAGAATCTGCTTTCTTACTAAATGATACCAAATAAATAACTTAAAACAACCAAAAACCGCAAGTTTCCTGTATATAATTTAAATTTCGTAGAAACAAGGCGGCACATGTGTAACTGGCGAATGTAGCACAAATAACAATAAACTTAATAACAGTCGAACTCAATTATTTGACCCAAATTTAATATTACAACAGTACAAAACTGATACCCGTGACAGTGCTTTATTTAAAAACCATTATTAGACCTTTCGCCTAGTTGCGGAGCAGTCCATGATAAGTCAACAGAAAATGGGAACTACTGTTTTATACATATTTATTTCAATATTTTGTTCGTCGATAGGTGAAAAGAACTACACATTTCAGTATACTCTTACCACAAGACTATTAAAATCTATATCCTTTTCAGATCCAACTTCGAAAGAGTTTGGCACTTTGCGCAAAAAGGAATCAGTGAGAATATACCTAAAAAGTCTGGAATTACCACCACATTTACTCAAAATACCAAAAATTGTGAATAACTTGTATTCAACACTCAAACATTTCATGACAGCTCAATGCCTTATAGTAATAAACAATTTTGAATCTAGTGATGTGAATCCAACAATTGAGTTTCCTTTAATTTTTAGGCAGTTTGAAATAGCATTTGGTCGTGTAGACTATTTTGACTTAAGTAGAAATAGAAATATATATGACGAACGTACACTTTGGGTTCCAACGGAAAAGATTAATAAGCTAAATGGCAGGTTCTCAGCCAAGAAACCAAACGAAGTATACGATGCTGCTAAAAATGGTTGGACCAAATGTTCAATTTTAAAATATGTATACTCACTTTGGCCAGCCGATAAAAATAGTATTGACTGCATCGGTACAGATTCTTTCAATTTTATTTTGTCATCCAAGCCTTGGCAATGTGAAGTGCAAGTGGATTTATTCATACCAGATAATTTACTTCAACTTGGAAAGTATACAGAAATTTTTGATAGCCTGGCTATCACACAATTACGCACTGTCCCAAGTTTAAGACCACCAATCCATATATTAGTTGATGAAAAGTCAGGTGTAGAAAAATATGATTGGTTGTCTTTAGCAGCTTGGACTATAAAAGGAAACAACAGGTTTTCACTTAAATCAATAGCCTATATTATTTATCACACACAGATAACTGCTCATATCGGCTGCGATAGCCAGAATTCAAAAGTATACATTGCTTTAAGCTGCAGTATTTATAAAGTAAACGTCCTTTTTCCGTGTCCAGAATGTGACAAGCTTATCAATGTGAGCCCATTAAAACTGAATCATCTATCATTTGACTATATTGCCTTTTTAGAAAAATCTCAAGAATTCGTGGCCTTTCCAGGACGATTGTCTGTTTTCGCTAGGTATTCGTTATCGGGACAAATTGTGCATTATATCAAAGAGGAACCAGAAGCAATTAAACTACCTCTAAACAATTTTCATAAGTTAAACATTCGATTCTCAGAAAAGATACAAATGCTTGGATTTGTCTACGCTTCTATTTTTACCACGTTCATGGGAAATCTGACCTTTGTAAAACCAACAAAGTTTCGAAACTCAGATAGTGAGTATTTCCTAAGGTATCTTGAAAGAAAGGTTCACATTCAGGAATCAGAGTATGAGTTATATGACACTACATTAAGGGTTACTAATGTCTTTGGTA
>JAQFXM010005531.1:0-14788 GCA_034693345.1 Entomobrya multifasciata | reverse complement strand
GTATGCACAAGGGTGGAATTTCAAAGTACCTTAACGCGCTCCTTCCAGTTGCGAAGAAATTTGAGGAGACACTGTACGGAAACTACTTTGCGTCCTTTTATGTTCAATGAAAATGTGTAAATTTGTTCATTGACATAATATGGTGATATGATGAAATGGTTTTACATTTTTTTAGAATGTATGGGATTTCCAAATATACTATAGTTAAAATTCATCAGACTTTCTGGGCGCCACTTAATATCTGTAAAATGTTGGCGATTTTTTATGGCTTGAGTGTAAGGACAAGACTAATAGACAGAGTTTTACGTGTACTATATTTTGGGCTATGAAAGGGATGTACAAGGAAATGATGGTTCTGAAGTGGCAGTTTTATGTACACCGGACGGTGGGACGGTGGAACAACGGAGTGACACGGGGAAAGCATGTAAGTATGCACTGATGTTGACTTGTTTCCCAAGAAATAAGGCAAGAAGGGGATGTGTTGTGAAATGACGAGTGAGATGGGATCTAAAACTCGCCTTGCTTTTTTGTTGTTTAGGTGGTGGTAATACTTGTAGTAATGTACCTAAAATAAAGTAAGCATAGTAATTTTGTAGATCTTGGTTGCCGTAAAAACTGAGCATGAACATGAACCCACCAAAAAATGATTTAACAAATATTTCGTGTTCAATGCAGTGTAAAAGGTATACTTATTGAACTGCTGGGAGTTGGGTTGGGATGGTCGATCCTCTGGTTGTCCTTAGTTAGCTTGAACTAAAGTCTCCCTATATTTCTTGCGAAAAAAAGGAGACAAGAGCTGAGTTGAATTAGTTATCCAAAAAGTCTGAGTTACTCTGAAAGTCTAGTCTCCTTCCTAAACTATCAACTATCTGCATGCGTCCTTTTTCTTTGTGTATTTTTGTTTTATTCGATTTCTTACTTCTGCTTGTCAGATCGCTTGAGTCATCCTTACAATTTACCGAAGATCCGAGGATGATTTTTATGTCAGTTCGTTAAGCTGAATATATGGCAATGATATCTTTACATCTATCTATCTATCTGAATGTGGCCTACAGCTAGAAAGAAAAACAAAATAAAAATTTTTATTGGGGAAGGAAATACTTGATTCTAGAGCAATGTTCTTTTATCGTTTTCTCCTTTTTTCTCTTAACATCTTTTAAAACGCCACTTGCACACGGGTAAATGATAAGCCATAATAATAATAGTAAAACATGTCGTAGGAGGATTTAACACATCAATCTTCTTTGAGCCAAATTTTCACCTTAACATTTTCTGGATACGTAATGTGTGTGTTCCCGTATGCATATGTATAAGGATAACATGAATACCATCATAAAATTTAGAGATAAAAAGAGTCGAATGTAACGGGAATCAAATTGAAATGCAAAATTAATCATAAAAATCAATGAACTAAATCATGTATAAGACTATCGCATTGGAGAGAATTGTTTCGCTCTTGGTTTTCTGTAGTCTTCTTATTTTTTCGCTTGTGACGATGCTAGCTCTTTTTTAAATTAGATTTTCTTGTAAAATATGCATGCAATCTTGTGAGACAATCCTCCTCCTAGTCCCACATAAATGAGGTTTTTATCTTAGACGCTTGTAATACATACTTATGAAAACCTTTTGTACTTCTCCTTGTTGACACACATCATTCTCATTATCTATTTAGTTTGAAGTTAAGCAAAACGGTTTCCATCTTCAATCTCTTGGAGAGATTGCAAAGAGGTGCATAATTGGCACTTAAGGTAACGTCCCTAAATTGCGTTTTGTAGTTTTTTAAAACTCTGATTATTATTTTGATTCTTACTAACATGTGTGTAAACGAGGTGTGTGTGTGTATCTAGAAAAGTGTGTATGCTGAATCTGAATGGCAAAATGGCATGATAAAGTTCAAAAGGAATCTAAATTGGCTGAAGTTGTGGGCACTAATGTTTATAATATGCAAAGTATTGAATAATCAAAATTGTGTGTGTGTGTTTTTTTTGCGCCAGGTGCTACTGGCTGGCTGGCTACTTTATACACATAAAGTGATGACATGTCGAGTATATAAAGCCAAAAAATTCTGAAATCATTGGCATTGGCCGTCAAAATAAACACAAAGTCAAGTTAACTTTTACTACTACACCCGAATTTCAGGATAGCTCATGTCCTAGCATCATCATCACCATTATCATCAAGCTTGTTTGCATGCATAATATTACCTTTTTTACCATTTAAATGAAATGTTCCTGTAATAGACCAGTAGCATTTTTGTATGAGCCAAGCTGTTTCACAGCAAACGTTTCGTTGCCAACAGTTATTACGCTAAACAGTGTGTGATGGTAAGTGCTATGCTACTACTTGAACCACCACTACAACAGCAGCTGAAGCTGAAGACTTTGTAAAAGAATGCGGATGTCTCTTTTTCTGCAAATTTTTGTTTGATTGTGCAAGAATCTTCAGTACAATCAGTCAAGTCAATTCAATTCATGAGACGGTAGCAGCCAGCAGCAGCACAAGTCAAGAAAAAGCTTGACTTGACTATAGCACCAACACCAACTTAACTCTTCCTTCAGCATAATATGTATCACTGCTTGCTTTTTATGTCTTAAACACTTACATTTTGAGTCGGCAAAGGTAACACATGGAATTCGATTAGGACTTTTTGAGAGACCGTAATATCAAATCAACAAGATGTGATCTCTCCCTCTACTCCCCTACCACTTTATCTAACTCGCCGTCAGTTTTACTCGTGGTAAAGACGAGTATTTACTTTTTTTGCAGAGATTCACATGCCAATAAATTCCACCAGAAGTTACATAAAATATGCGTACTGCAATTTTATGCCAAGTTGTCAAGAAGTCTTGTGTGTTGCGTGCGTTTTGTCTTTAAATGCCAAGAAAATGTATGCTTTTTTGCTTGCTACTGTTGTAAAAATATATATGTATGTACTTACTGTTCTCTTGCTAATACCACCTCAAATTACAATGTAAGTAAATCCTTTCTCTTCTTCTTTTAGTGTTTGCAATGCCACTATTTATGTATTTTGCATTATTTATAGGGTGAACCGGTTACGGCAATCAGTCAACATATTGACCATTATCATTCATTTCCATTATTGAAAAAATGTATTTAATGAAATTCATGCCATGCCATTTGTACACTTTTGAAATGAAATCTAATGAATGTGTCTAGTGTCTGCTGAAAAATGAAAGAAAGAAAGAGTGAGTGCGAATGGGTTTGGGAAATAAAAAGACAAAGAGAACCGGTGCGGTATTATTGAATAAGAATATTTATAGGTGGTACAGTAGTAGTACTACGCCCTTTAAATAAGATGATTTAGATTGATAAGGGGCTACACAAAGGTAGATAAGTGAAAAATCTTCGTTCGTGAGACTAATTACAAGGTAGAGACAGTTTTTATTGGGGAAACTTGAGGAAAGTTGAGGTAACCTTGCTTTTTTGTCTGCAAGTGTAAAACAAAGTAAATGAATCATGAACAATTCATCGTCATCACATCAGTGATATTCGAAATAAAGAAAAAATATATGATTTTACATCTTGATTTTGAAAAATGATTTGGTACAGACAGTTTTCGTAATGAATTGCATATTATTGCTGAAATATGATCTTTTGGAGCTGGAATGCAGAATGACAAGAATTGCCAAGATGGGATTGCATGCAAAAGTTGAAATATGCTTATTTTTTTGCGATTATTGTAAAGGTTGATTTTTATAGCTTTTCGTTTCCTGTTTCAAAATCTCGCTTTCAACACAATATATATTATGCATTTTATGCATGCAACCAATGCAATCGTATTGTTTCTTTTTTAAGTGTGGATCAACATCGACGTCTTTTTTTTGTTCCGATTTCAAAATTACAATAATAGCCCTTTTAAAAACGTCTTTGTTGCACGCAAAAAAAAGTTGAAACAAGAAGGAACCAGCCTTTTTGACTGTGAAAAAGGGTAAAATTCTTGAGAAAACGAAAGTATAAATATTAAATCGACACCCATATTTTTTATGAATTTTGGTAGAAATCTCTTTTTCTGGGAATCTTATTTCAAGAATGTTCTATACAAGTGTGATGATAATATGCATGGTGGTGGTATGGCAACTATGTGTACCTACTCAAGCTCACTGACGCCAAATGAAATTGATGTGACGAACGATGATGAGAATGTTGGGATGTTTATGAGCAAATAATAATATGCAGACTAGTTTTAGCAATTTTTTTTCAGGATACTTCAATAGCTTAATAATGATTATATGGTTAAGGTTAAATATATGTACGTGTAGGATGTACGTAATATAAGTATAATTAGCTGTATCATTTACCTGTATACTAAAATTTCATGTATTCAGCCGTTCTGTTCTTTGTTGTGTTTTATGTTTCGCAAAATTACTAATATATATCATAGGGAAATTGAAATTATAACAAGCAAAATTACTGACGACAATTGCACAAAAAACAACAGGCAACAATGAGAGCTCTGCTGTCAATTTTTTCGTTAGGATAATACTCGAAAATTACAAGAAAACACAATAGGTACACATTATTAGATTCACAGTCCAATGCCAAATCAACGACAGTAGTCACAGTCAAAACACAAGTCACAATTTCTCAAAAAAAACATCATTATTATACATTACCGTCAAATATATATGTATCCCCAACTCATTGTCAGTCGTCGACAGTTCAGTTCAGTTTTTTACTCATTACACTTCAGCATGGCTTATTTTTTATTTTGCAACTTTGCTAAAAAAAAAAATTGAATATACAGTCATAGTGCAGAGTTGCTCTGAACTGAATATTTTAACAAGCAAAGTAATTAAAAGTGAGTTGTTTGATAATAATGATGATATTATTGCAATGTAGGACAAAACTCAGTCAGTCTGATCTGATTATTAGAAGGATGACTGAACTGACTATTGTCTAGCAATAGCATAGAGCACAGTGAGTGCAGATGCATTAATTTTTTTTTTCTTCTTCTGCGATAAAAAAACATGAATATGCATTAATGGTAATTTAGAATTTTAAAGTATAAAAGAACTGTTAGAATATTAGAATAGTTTTTACAATTACATTCACAAAAACACAACTAGGCAAAAATTCAGTTTAAAAAATTAGAATCGTGCAATAAAGAATGGAGTGCAAGTAGCAAATAATTTTCAACAGAATCAGATTTAATTATGCCTTTCTCAAGATTGAAGATACAATTATTTGCAGAAAATGAGTTCGTTATAAAAAAAAATCTATTAAAATACATGTTTGAAAAATTATGAATACAATTACTTAACATTACACTTCATTTCATGTGTATCGAAGTAAAAAGGAACTTTTTAGTCTTTTTCGTCAATTTTTGTAATTACTACATGTACATGGATGACGAAAGGAGATATAACCTTAATGTGTACATTGTACATTACTAACATTAAATAGTTTTCCAGCAAAACCAATTCGTAAAACTTCGAATGACAAAAATAAAATAATTTAGTTTTAAGAAATGTTTTCATGTTTCTAATTTAACAAGTCTTTAGTTCAAAATGACTCGGTGTGACAGTACTCAATATTGTTTTTTTGGGCGTAGCGTAGATAATTTTTGTTCAGTTGTTTTTTTGTTGTCGTAAAAAAGCGGATTTTAGAAAACAAGGGAGACTGTCTGTAATAAATAGATGTTGAAAATAAAGGAGGGAGTAGTGCGACGGCAGTTTTCATGCTTATATTAAGTAGTAACAACTCGTGAAAATTTTAATTGCTTTTTACTGCCATTTTACCCAACATTTATTGACTTCACTCTTCAAAAGCGGGATGCGCGATGATGCAAATTACGTGAACAACACGGAGTGCATTCTTTTTGGTGATAGACTTTATGAGTACTTTAAACGCTGGTAGTAAATTTATGGACGTGACGATGGAATTCTTGTTGAAATAGCGGTTTAAAAATAGAAATGCGTCAGCAGTCGGTGTTAAGCTGCGGAAGTGCAGTTCAGTCATCAAAACATGTAAAATCTGCATGAAGGCAGGCATCCAATTCTTCTACATTGATTTTGGCTTTTTTTTTAAATTTTCGATGCGCTTGCGTTTTAGAGTTACGCACTGTACTGTAATCATTGATAGGACATCATCGTCATAGTAATAATTGTGAGGCATCTGTACATGCCACTTAGAAGCAGTCTTACTACATGTTTAACGAACGATGAATAATGACAATGATAATTGCCATAAATGTGGTATATCAACCGTAAAGAAAAGGTATCATTTAAATTTCAAAGATAAATGGGGGTACAATTTTTTTTCAAAAACAATTTAAATTTCTATCGGGAGTCTATTGTGAAATCTATTTATTACCACCAGTGCGCGCACGCAGCGCTTGCATAATTAATTTGTTGCGCACATCATATACTTATTATTTAAATTTTGTAAGCATCTAGTATTCGTAAAAATCTACATAGATGAAACGGTAATTAGTACTTAAAATAGCTGCATAGACGACAAGTATAATGCGAAATGATTTGAAATCAATAAACATGGACGTGAAAAGTACGAACGGTTTAAAACCGATTGTTTTCTGTCTGACACGCTGTGTGGGTGGACCGTAGAAAAGGTAAATGACTTATGAAAGTTGTAAGTCATAAAATGAAAACAATGGTGATATAATTCGCATTTATATGACAAATTAAAAGAAAAAAATATGAACACGAGAATTTTCTTGGCACAAAACAAAAAATCTTTATTTTTTCCTCCATACAATTTATGCCACAAAAATACGACATGACGTTTATAGAGCCTTCCTAACTTTTAAACTTGTAAAACATTTTGTATACTCCTTTTTTAAGCTTCCTGCTTAAATCAATAATTATTAGTATTTAAAATTAGAAATCTGTTACGATACTTTTTGGAATCTTTGAGATTGGGTATGGAAAATATATGGGAGGTTAGCCATATATTATTATCCTATCAGAAAAAAAATATCTTGAAGCAACATTCCTTTTCCCTATCAAGTTCATAATCAAAACTAAGCTACACTAATATATAGACTTAATTTGAGGAAATAATTTACAGTGAAATTGGCTTTCTCACTAAATCATGATAGTCTGATTTTTTGATTTTAATAAAACATTTAAAACTTAAACATTATATTGAAATGGCAAACTGTCCTTTGGAATGTATGCTTTTTCCTAACATTAGAATTTTCACTTTTCACCGTTACATAAAAACTAAATCTTGAAGACCGTTACATAAACTTACTTTCTTTGTCTCATTATAGTTTACTATATTTTGTAAATATATTATATTTACACAAAATGTCATGTGTTATTTAAAGGAATTAGTTGACTGGGTAGGTTAGCAACAAAGTTGAACTACTAACTTTCTAATTTTAAACCGGGTTTCAATAACGGTCTCCATTCCAGTTAATCGAAGTTAAAGCTGTAGTTTAATATAGTTTACCTGTGAAAACATCTAATACAAAAAATCTCATAATATAATCATGTATCGACTTAATTTCCCAATCATAAGAACAAACATTCCAATATGACGACTTCCAAATTTCCTGATTCTTTTCAAACAAAGGACAAAACTTTAAATAAAATAACGCATATTACACTTATATATTAACAGCACGTAAATCATAACACTTTCAAGCATCACAGATGCAAAACCATTCGAGGACAAACATTTAACGACCAACATTAGTTCCTGTCATCAAAACACAAACTTCACCTTGTACTATATCTTAATATACACATACATTAACACATACATGTTATGACGCCACACAAAGGTGCAAATGACATGACACACTATTAACTTCCAAGCCAAAAGTCAAGTACATTTTTCGTAATTTTTTTGAAGACCTTTTACTTTACGACAAGTGACAAAACATAAAAAACCATTATTATAATATTATGCGTTATATAATGACACTAGAGACATTTGAAATTACGTGAGGTGCATTACATTACAACAAGCCTATGTAAAAAATACTTCTTAAAAATTACATCCATATAGCAATGCCCTCTTTACTACCACATACCTCTTAAGTAATTAACGTTTACATTATATTTTTTTAAGTTAAACAACTTTATCTTCACAAACACAGTTTCTTTTGTAGTTACCAAGTTATCAATCACTAGCTCAAATATTAGGTACTTCAGTTGTAGCTGGTTGATTTGATTTTACTTTTTTTGTAATAATTATGCGCATTTGTATTTCTCACTCACAATCTGATTTTTTCCCTAGATGACATTATCTTTTGTACGCAGGGACACAGTCCCTTTTTTCCAAGTTATCTCATATTTTTATTTCAATTTGTTTTTTACAACTTTTTTACGAAAGCCCGTTTACAGTAATCATTATTTATCATTCTCCAGGAAAATAATATAATCGCCTGTTGAAGATAATTGTTTGCTTGAGTCCGTGGCGCAGCCATTACGGAAATCGATAACTTCATACTAATAATTTTTTTCCAGCTCCAGCTGTAACCTATATTTTGATGATATGCTTCTTCCTAACTAATAATAATTAATGATAATGAAATTGTATACGCTCTCACTACATGCTAATTACTAATACCTCATCAGTAGATTATTTATAATAAAAGTGTGCTTTGTAGTTTTGTACATGATTGTCATTGTTTGTTAAAGAGACTTCTGTTTCAATTTTCAATCCAAACCTTCACATCCTTAATTCGTCTATGTCCCTGCAACTTTCATTTTTTAACTCAGGCTAATCTTCTTGACACTTGATATTTCCTATCCTAAATACGAAACCATATATCCTGTAAACTTAAAATTCCCTATAGACTAATTGGTTTTATGATTAAATATTTGGAGCACCATTTCCGTAGTTGTGTCGCTTAAAACTTGTGGAAGGACAAACGATCGTGCATTATAAAAGTTAAATTAACTAGCACATAACATGACAATAAAATATTGAAAATTACAAACGAACAAAACGTATAGAAAAAAATTTGACACCCCAAATATATATTAAGACATCACTATTTAAGCTGAACTATTTAAAACTGAATTTATACACGGATTTGTAAATATAGCAAGTAACATTAACAATCAGTATGATATAAACACTTATTTTATAGATACATAATTTGATGATATATAAGCACAAATATATTAAATGTATTTTTACCCAACAATATTCAGTACAACATGTAACAGTTAACTTATAAACATAATCAACAAATAATATTTTTAGTAAACTGTAATTTGACGTGGAGAAATTTACCGGTTAAAATTGTAATCAAGTAATTATATACTCCTCTTTTTTTAAATATTTAACTTTTCTAATGAAATGTAAAACAATGTTTGTAGTGAATGAACAAAAAGCATCTTTCGGCCTAGCTTCATTTACATACAGTGCTTTATTAATTATAACTCCGGTTTTATTTTTAAAGTCTCATTTTTAATTGGAATGGAATGGAGGACTTCAAAGACTAGAATATTCAACAGAGGGCAAGCGTCGCTTCCTTCAAACTCTTTCTCTACTTCTCTCCGATTTTTAAAGATAAGTTCAGTAACAGAAATTTCAATTTACTAATAAACAACCAAATGGATTGCTTCGAACAATTTTTCAAATTTAAAGACAATGAAACAAATTAATGCATGTTAACAATTCGCAAATAAAACTTAAAGCAACAACAAACAATGATACTACTCAATCAAGCAAACAAGAAATGCCAGACTACATTTGCTTTGTTGTTAGAAACACATGAAATGAATTGGAAAGGTTGATAATCAAAAATAGTAAATATAAACATTAAAAATTAATGGAATGTGTAAAAAATAAATAATTGTACATACGATCAAAGTTGATTTTAAATGGGATTGATTTGACGGTGGGTGATGTGTGGATGATATGATGACGATGCTAAAAACGTTAAGAAACTAAAAGCAAAAAAAGATGAACGATTTTTTTCGGTGCCCTTTTCCGTCTGGTGCAGAAGAAAACAACGAGGGGCTCAGCTCAGCAATGACGTAGACTTGTCATTCTTGGTATTTATACGTCAGTGCTGTGCGTCTGAATGCGAACTTTTTTGAGAGAGCCTGTTCTGGAAAGCGTGGGAGAGGAGCCGACAAAGCCAGGATTTTTGATACCAAATCCATCCGGTGTGGTTTTTGATTTTTTGAGAGATGACCTAAGTGGGCCACGAACGGAAGGATTTGTGGAGACAACGGTGGAGAGAGTAGAGGCAGAGTCCGTCACGGAAGACCCCCCATTCACAGATTCCGTGCCAGAGGGCGTCATGCTTGTTACACTACCATTCCAATAATTAGAACTAGTATTTATACTACTGCTACTATCTTGAGGTGAAAACAATTGCTTCATGCGCGAGGTGGACGAGGACATTTTTTTGCCTCTGTTTATCGAGGATCTGTGCCCTCCCATCGAGGACGAGGATTTTTTCCTACTAGAATTCGATGGGAGAGCATGTCCTCGTGGCCCTCGACCATTCATAATTTTAGCAGACGGCACATATTGAACACGTGAAGATTCTGTTACAGAGACAGATGGAGATGTACCATTGACACGATCCCGGTACGCAGGATTCCCGATTGTGGTGCTGAGTCCGATCGGAGTGAGTGTTGACTCGATCACTATCGTTTCCCCTTCCTCGCCACGCCAACTTATGAACTCCGTTATGGTTAGGATCATAACGATCGTTGTGAAAAGCGCCACGACAACCTGCAAATTTCAAGGGAATTTATTTAGAAATCCATCTCTTAAATGAGTTTAACAGAATTAAAACTTCAGTATTCTAATTACCTCCAAGTAAAAACAAACGGTTACTTCTACGATGTAGCCTTTCTCTAAATCATCTCTTTGGAATGCAAATAAGACCACTGCTGCGATGGACAGAAGAGCTGGGGAAAATAAAATAAAATACATTTTTTCAAATAAACGCTTACATTGTGTAAATTTTTTCTCTCCAAAATTGTAGAGTTATACACTTACCTGCCATGTTAATAAATAGTAATTTGCTAATGAGAACTTGTCGTCTGGTGAGGAGGGAACGCGCTCCTGCACGACCCATTTGCATTGTGACGTGCAGGAGACAAAGAAGACAGTAGAGGCCAAGTGCACCCACTCCCCCAGCACCGCATATTCCAGCAGCATATACTGTGACTATTATAAAAAAATATGAAACAACATGAAATTTACCATGGAAATCTAAAAATAAAATATCCGAGAATTCCTTTGACAAAAAAGTTGCTTACAAGAGGGTTTGAAGTTGGATGATCCCCATGGCCCACACATCTGCCTTCCAAAGTGGAGATCCTTGCACAGCCTCCATGGTCCAAAATTACCCTTCTCTTCATCTAAAAGTTTATAATAAAATAAAAAAATTCAAATTTATTTCGAAAAAAATACGGGCTAGATAGAATAAAGTTTTTAGTTCAATTCGAAACGTACAGACTCTGTTCCGGAAATTTCCCCAATACGGTATCGCCACCGCAATGGTTCCTATCACGAAACATACCACAGAAATGATGATAAGTCCCACGGAAAGGGCAAGTTTCTGGCCATCCATGGCAGAGCATTCTCTTTTATTATCCGTTCTCCTCGTTTTGTCCTCCATTCATGACACTTTTTCAGACCATTTTTTATTCCAAGAAAAATATTTTTCTTCTGGTTTAGTATTGAAACAAAATGTCAATACTCCCCAGTCTACTCCAACTCCAGATATGTATGAAAATATTTTTTTTAGCACCAAGCAGATCCGAGTACTACTTCGACAGCACAAATGCACACTTTTTCAGTTTATTCGTAACTTTCTATTGTAATCTAATTAATAATAAAATCTTTAAAAAGGAAGCAATCACGTTTTACGTTGTATATTTAAAGCTACACGTTTCTTGAATGAAATCATTCACATGAGTCAACAAACTTCTTGACTCATTCAAATTCATTATCATTGTTCATTGTATTTTTTTACACTGCCCTTGTAGTAAAGTCAGCACACAATATATTAAGTCATCTTTTCAAAAAGATGAAAAAAATAACCAAATTATTAGTTACGATGATTAATAAATGAATCACAATTTGACAATGGAGCACTATGAATTTTATTATTTGTTACACCGAAAACAGCACCAACCCAATCATCTCAACCCATTTAAATTGTAATCTTGTACAAACATAAAATATTATATAGATAGGTATGTATGTATTTTATAAACTATATATCACCAAAATTTAATATGTGCGTTATGTAATCTTGTAAAACTGACATATTTACACTTAAAGCTTTTATTCCATACACACATAACACAAATAATAGAGAGAAGATAAGCTCACAAACCACAATCTCTGTACAAAACTCAATCCCCATACGGTTTTCACCACAATCTGGATATCATATCGTATAAAGATAAGTCTTTATTATAATAGGGACGAAATGAGGTTACGTCACATTATTATGGCCAAAAATGGCACACAAAAGTACACAAAACATTAGTTTGCCAATAGCCTTGTCATTTTTGAATGGATTCGGTTTCATTCAAAGTATGGGACTCCACACGCGGAGAAGTTTTTTTTTTCAGCACAAAAAGTATATATCTACTTCCAATTGACTTTATACTACTTTTACTTCAGTTTTGACATAACAAGATTTAAATCACTTTCTTTTTTAGCACTAAAAATCAATCCAACATCCAAGTATGGTGGCCGTTATCATGATAAGACCTTGATTCCCCCAATCAGTATTGACGATGTGCGTTTTATATATAGCTTCCTTTTTTGTACAAACTTCATGCATTTATATTCTGCAATTTTCATGGGATCCTCTTAGGATTAATTTTCAACTGTAAAAAAGTTCGCTCCACCGACTTAATTAAAACTCATGCATTCAAATATGGAAAACTTTTCTTCAAAAATTTTCTTTTTTTATAGTTAATATTTCTTTGATTAAAAACCAATTAAAAAGAGCTCAACTTCACCCATTTTTTCCACCCATGACTATACTCTGTGTATGTGACACTTGCAAATTTTTGTCTCTACGCAAACCACTACCAATCAGCACCATCAGTTGAGTTCAGACAAATTCTCACCTGAACATGTTTTCTTCTTCGTAACAAGATATGTGTGTATAAGATGACGATATGATGTACAGAAGGGAATGATATGATGATGATTAAAAATTCCTTATTGTTGTACTCTCTCTCATTCAGTTTTCAACAGACAGACAGGCACACAAGGCAACAAGGCAGGACCTTTTTTTACGAGCCAGTCTTTTCCCCTTTTTTCGCTTTGCTCTTGCTCTCGCTCCACTTTTCTCAGTAAGATTTTTTTAAACGTGTAAGATTATATTCCTTTCAGTTCTTCGTTTTACATTTTTTTTACAATGACGACGATATACAAAGTATTGTTAATGTTGTGTTAGTTGGTATGGTAATAATATATAATGATGAGCATGTATTACCCGAGTGTATACACACACACCTCCGACGTACGTTTCTTGTCTGTTTTTCAACTATTTACCTGCTCAGGTAAAAAAACAATTCTTGTTTGTTTATGGCCAATCAAGAGGATATGCACCTTGTGGTGGTGGTGGTGTGGTAAGTTTTTTTTTCACTCATTTATGTTTTTTGTTCAGTTGCTAACAAAACAACAAACCTGGCATTTTTATTGCAATGCTATGCAAGCCATTGCCATCATCCAAACGACTTTGGCTATTATTGCTATTGACTTGCTCGTCGTCACTGCACACATTTTTTGACGAAGAAAAACAACAGTTCAGTTCAGTAGCGGAGGAGAGAGCGCTTTATAATGATGATATGGTAGCATCAATCGAACATCGTCGTCGTCGTCATATCGTCGTTATATGAAATCTATATAGTTGTTATTTTGTTATTACATTACCCACACACACATATACACGGTTAAAATATATATTACTTGCATGCAAAGGAATAATGATGATGGGCAACAGCAACAATATCAATCGTTACCAGGTGGTTGTGTGCACACAGGTGAAAATATATGAAACAGTCAGGCATGCAGGTAAAACAGCGAAAGGAATCATGGCTAACGCAACGGAACGGCAAAAAAAAACTGCACTGCACTGGGACAAGTTACATGACATGTAAAATAAATATATATATTATGTGCGCACACACACACTCATCATAGTATACTAGTAAAATTGAATAAAAAAAGTACGTGCCAGAGCCAGCAACGGAAGTGGACAAAGTAATGTTGACGATGATGACGAGTTGGCGAGAGATGAAACTTTATTGTTCTTGCACGTAATGCGTGCATTTTCATTATTATTGCGATATTCATCAATAGTACAATGGTTTGTTGTTACTTTGCTTAAAATATTTGTATGTTGGTTTTTCATAGGCTCTATATGAGTTGGAGGAAGGAATATAAAAACAAAAAAATAACATGAAACATGAATTCAAATACGTAAACATATCTTCAGGAAATCTTGAAACGTAATAAAAAAACACTTTAGCTTCGAATAAATGATGATGATGATAATATTAGCATGAAATGGAAAAAATATACAATGATGGGTGCTGTTGCTGCTAAAGAGAGAAAAAAAGAAAGGATTGAGATAGGTATTTGAGTAGGAGTAGGTTTGCTGTTGTAATCACTATGTTTAGTCTGCTATTTATTTAAATACTTCGCATCACAATTCACAACACAAAGGTGTACGATTGTGCAAATCTAAATGTATAAATAGTAACCATTTATAGTTTTTTAAGTACGTGTTAACCCTCTGTATTTGAATAGCATCATAAAGAAACATGCATCTAGTTCCTACCATAGTGTACCC
>JAQFXM010005530.1:0-14788 GCA_034693345.1 Entomobrya multifasciata | reverse complement strand
CCATTTTGACTTGAATTCCAGTGAAATTATTTCAATGTCAGTGATATCTTCACCATTGAGTTTGTAGGTGCCGTTGTCTAATCCCTTTTGTTGCAAAAAATGATAATCATTACCAAAATTTACTCTTGCTGTATTTTCGATAAATAGATCAATCACGTGCTTTCCCGATGCACCAACGCTTAGCGAATAGTTTTGGACACTGGAAAGAAACAGTAATTCATAAAAAAAAACAATTTTTTTTCTATGTAAATTACAAAGTTACAAAACTTCTTTTACTCACGTGTTTATCCAGTAATTGGAATCTTGAAAACCTGTGGGCTGGAGCTGACTGTCGATAAGGAGCATACCGAAGTCTTTCACGGGACCAGCCTTTTGACAAAAATGCCAAGCTATTATTTTAAAGTTTTCGTTCATAAATTTTTACAAGTGAAATTGTGTACTCATACTTCGAAATTGGTTCCATTTGAAACATCAATCAACTTTCGGTAAATAATGTAGCCGTAGCTTTGCCCATTTCCGTCATTGAGTGGGAGGTTTTCCATTGTCACAGGTCTTTCCATTTGAAATTTTGCGGATTCAGGTACTTGTGCAATTATGTCGTCATATGTCAAGTAGCTTTGCAACCTTGTAGTAGGATATGCCCTTTTTATGCTTTCTGGAATCATTTCTGTAGCTCTAATTTTAGGCTCCTGGTATTGTTGAAATAAAGCCTTCCCCACATTAAATTTTGTGGTGTAGTCGCCAGCTTCAGAGAGTGGCGCATCATAATCTACAACAAATATGTGTTCAAATAACTTCATTTTTTTCATTTGAGAATTACAAGGAGAGTTGGTTTACCGTAAGACGTCACATCAGCGTCGTAATAAGGTGCTTCATTTTTGGCGTTGGCACCAGCCATGAACCCAAAGTTAGTTCCTCCGTGAAACACTAGTTAGTTCGATGAAATTAAAATAGGCATAAGCTTAAAATGTTATCCTCTCTCAGATTTAAGAAAAATAGGCCAGTAGTATAAAAAAGTACTTACTGTAAAGATTAATAGAGCCATCCCACTTGCCAAGAATACTGTCCACAATATCCACAAAAGCTAAATAAATATTCAAAACGCAAGTTAAATTAAGTTTACAAGTAAATTCATCTGCTTCATAAACAAAATGTTTGTGACACCTACCTCCTGGCTGTAAAACATGATGATTTTCAAACCAGTGATCAAACCTAAAATATAACGCAATCTTTTTAAACATATCCAGGTTATATAAAAATGATTGGGAATTTATAGTATTGAAAATACCATCCAGCCCAAAATTCCATAGCCATAACTGGTTTGTCAGGTTGCATCTCTTTTAGCTTTCCAAAGTTGCCATCAACATCCCCTTGAAAGTTTGCTGTAAGGAGCAATTTCTCAGGTAAAGTTCCTCTGTCACCATTTCCAACACCATCCGACGTGAATAGAAGGGTTTCATTAGTAAAGCCATGGTCCTCAAACAATTGGTACAGAAATTCCAAATACTCTTTAGAGACAGAATTGAACGATCCATACTCGTTTTCCAACTAAAGGAACAAAACGTCCCATTTTACACGTGCAGTTGAATATCTTTAGTCTAAGAAACCATATCGAAAAAAAATCCAAAATTACCTGAACTCCAATGATGGGACCACCACGAGTAAATTGCAAATCAGCAACTAATGGAAGCAGCTTATCAAAAAATATTTTCACACGGTCCATGTATGGCTGATAATTAGTTCGAACTTTCATATTTGGGTCACGCTGAAGCCAACTGAATCAAGACCCACACATATAAAATGCTTGCATAAAAGTTTACATGGAATACATACACTTAAATATACTTTTGAATTCAACAGACCTTGGTAGTCCCCCAAAATCCCACTCGGTACAAATATACGGCCCAGGCCTGAACAGAACCAGCAAATCTTCTTCCTGTGCTATCTGTAAATACCGACGCACATCTAGAAACATGGACATGTCATTTGATCCTTCTCCGAAATCAAATTCCCCCATTTTGGGCTCATGCAACTGCCAAGGAACATAGGTCTCCAGCGTGTTGGCTCCCATAGCTCTCAATTTCTTTATGCGATCTCGCCACAGGTCGGGATGAATTCGAAAATAGTGCATCGCACCGGAAAGAATTTTCAGCTTTTTCCCATTTAATCTAAAAATATACAATACATTCGCTAGTAATTTGTATTCTCAAAAGTTGAGATTTTTGCTACAAATTCGACCTACTTGAAACCATCGGCTTCCGCTGAAAGGCCCAACGTATTTTCCGACGAATTCCTAAAATATTCATAAACCATTGGTAGGTCCTCATTATTACTGGGTTTATACTCGCACATGTCGTCAGATGCTCCAGAAGAAAATGAGACAATTCCCTGTGTAAAATAAAAAAGTGAAATTTCTTTCAAATTTTAATGATATGCAAACTTCAAGCGCAGTTCAACTTGTAACTACCAATATAATCCAACATGCTGCTGAAAGAAGAGCAGGAGTCTTCATTTTACTAACTTGTTTTACAAGGAAAATCACAAATAAAGAACGCCCAGTGTTGTAGTTTGCAATGTCAAATGACAGATCAGCGAAAAACTTAAAGGCGACAGAGGAGTCTGGCGATGCTGCTCATTACTTCCCTTTTTGAACAATGGCAACATGCAATTCATGATCCAGGATAAGCACTACATTGCGCTGTTTTGTCCTCATCGTCGCGTCATCATAGTTTCATTCCAAGATCATCAACATTATGTTATCTCTGAACTGAATCAAAAGGAGGATCCTTCACATTATGTATCTTCCTATCTTAAAATGTTAATCATTTTGATGATAATGATATGCAGCTCATACCCATTATCCAAACAGTTAATCTGTTTGTACATAAATATTCCAACGACAACAACCATTAAGGTGACATCGTTTTTGACAAGCACGCTACGCATTATGTTGTGTATCTGATGGAGTAGCGATTTTACAACAGACAAAAATAACAAATTGTTTCTACATTTCAATCAGTTTAACACGTCATTTTAACAATAAGTTGCTGCTTTGTTTACAGGATCGATCTGCTTCGACATAACATTATTGAACAACTTTGTTTGCATGACACAACACAAGTGCACTCAAGAAGAGTTAGACTTTGTCATTTCGTTCTAATGTCTTGCACGCAACCAAAATTATGATTGGCATGGCATGTAATGTACATATACAGATGGGGTAATGTTAGATCAATACAGCGTCAATCATACTGAATGTATTGGCTTGAATATTCACACAAAGCCAAAGGTTGAAGGTTTAAAGTACGCTATAATACATCGAGTTTATAGTTTACAAAAAGTAATCCTACTTTATAAGCTTTACTAACTACTAGCGAGACAGGCGCCAGTGGTTTACAACTGGAATTTAGGTTTTTGTACAAAAATGTCAAATGAATGCATGCCAAACAAATTAAAAATTCAATTGATTGTGTAGTTTGTAGTCTATCTGCACAGTAAACAAATTGGTATTAATTTCTTTGTGAACAATATGTCAAAACAATTTACGGATAAGGTAGTTCAGATTATTTTTAAAATGATAAAGCCTAAGAATGAACTGATAGTAATAGAGGTGACCTGGATAATATCAGCACTGTGGTATGGTTATCAACGGCATTGACATGTCAATCATAGAGCTTTAATCGTACGATTGTAATGGGGTCAAATTTGGTGAATCATCGTAAAATTTCGATTTCAAATGAGCTGTTGGTAAACGTGGATCCAACTGGCGAGTGCCGTTTTCGCGAATCAATTATACAGAATTCTGCATTTGCATGATATGATGATTAAAAGAACAAATCAACATTTTGAAGCTCGACCAACGTCCGCAGCCTAACGCACTACTATTGTCTTCTCTGAGATAATTAATGAAAATTGAAAATGCAACTCATTTTTGTAGGCGTGGTGCAGTCTGTCGTAAAGGTCTATATTATAATTTAAATGATAGCTGATAGTACGAATTACTTATGCAAACTTATCTTCTTTCATTTGTAAAATACGACACGATTTGTAAGACACGTGCGTGAGCAAAGCAAAGCCAGCACTAAACACCAGACAACGAACAATGATTTATGCGTATGTGTTAGGTAAATGTATTTTTGTAATTTTTAGTAGTGAGATCAATGTTATCATCAAACCAGTGATAACTGCAAGGCTACATTAAACAGCAACACTGGCTAATCAGTAATCACTGTAACGTTACAGAAACAGCAATCAAATGATTAACGCGAAGATACTAAATAAGAAATAAAACTCCAAGCTGATTTTTAATTCATACATTTTTATTTCTAATGAAATAGAATAGATGTATTCCACAAATTTAAAGTGATTAGCACTTGTTACTTTACACCAATATATGCATATAATATATAATATACAAATTTAAAACTAAGTTTACAAAAGGTTGCATTTCTTATTAACATTCTTTAGTTCACTTTCAGTTTTTTTGGTTTACGCAGAAGTTGAAGGTTGGAAGCAATTACAAATTTTTCTCTTTCTCTCCTCCACTTGACTTTCCTTCAAATGTTTCATCTCCTGTTGAACTCGGTACTTCTTCAAACTCTCAATTTTTACCATTTTACCACTCCGGAAACGATCATCCAGATACTTTCCTCTCAACTCCGTATATTCACGATCCTCCCAATCTGAACTCTGATTCCTCAATGGGCCAAGTGACAAGCTTTGAAGGGATTCTATTGACAAGAAATTCTTCACAATTTCCCCTGTAATCCCAACCCCTTCCCCATAAAGTCCAACGTTAACCAGATGAACTCCAGTTAACTTGTATGATGGCGACAATGTTACATTTCTCAATTCCTCCGTGGAACAAATGAATCCCTCCACAGTTAAGTTTTCCATTGTTGATGGAATCATATCAAAGTTGATGATTTTAGACATTCCATTTGTCCCCTTTGTCAGCCCACACCATCGCTTGAGTACCAACCTTTTTAACACTTTTCCGTGCGAAAATAGCTCAAAGTTTAGCACTGTCATGGGATGAGTTGGAAATCCAGAAAACCATTCCAGTTGAATAGAAGCCAATGTATGAATACTCAATCGGAGGGAATTTTCCACGTTGCTGTATAAAATAGGAACCCCTTCCATGAATGGACCATTAATTCGAAGGTCTTTTAAATTTGACTGGGCTTGCAGCAAAGGGCGTAACAAAGTGATGTACAATGGGGAAACATTTAAGCGACAAATCTGTAAGTTTATCTTGGAAATGTTTGACTCATAATCAGGAAAAGAATACACCTGTTCCACAGCTTCTGCCGACCTTATTTCATCGCTGACAACAATTGGACTGATGGATATCTGAAGGAATTTCAGGTGCTTCAGACGAGAAATGTATTTTGCTAAGCCAATTGCGATTCTCACTTCGTCCGGACTTCTTACGACGACATTGCGGTTGTGGCCCGGATCATCCATTGTAATTTTAAGCTTGGTTAAATTAGGAACTGACTGGCGAAAGAATCCAAACAAATTGTCTTCGTGGTGCATGATGTTGTAGTTGCTAAACATGACAAGTTTTTGTAAATGGTCCAACCTGATTGATCGATGATGACCATCAAATGTCCAAAAATCTTTGTGACTTGTGAAAAAGTCACAAGCCAAATCTAACTCTTCAATGTTGGGAATGAGGTTCATTAAACGATGAAAGTTGGGTTTGGAAATTGTTCCCCAAATTGATAATTTCCGGAGATCTGCCGGGCATGGTAAAAAGTTGCATTGTTGATGTTCATGAAAAAATTTGATGAGGCAGTTAGTAATCTTCCATGGGGGAAATTGACACTGGTTGTAATCAAATTTCCGGTCGTTGACAATCATTGAGAATTCCCGAGATGTGTCTATTAGGTTGCACCAAGATGAGCATACCAAACGGGCATGTTTGATGCTTTCTGGTGGAAGGTACAGCAATATCTTTGTTTGAAGCTGTGTGCAAGAATTAACAAAAAATACAATTTATGAAACTTTGAAACTAGATAAATAGAATTTTTATGTTGATTATACAAATTTAATCCTTGTAATATACCTCTGGTGGCAATTTGGCGAACTCGCTAACTTCTTCCCGGATACTCAACAAGGGCGTTAATGATAACAAAGATGAATCCATTTTGCTATAAGCAATGGTCGTATCATCAGTTGTTGTATCACGGTTCCGTGAAATCATCCCGGTAAAGAAATCAACGATTTTATTCATGATAAGCTGCAAATAAATAAATAAAAATAAATATGTACTTTTAAACGATTGATTAAAACCGAATAGATGTACGTTGACTAAATTAAGTATAAGTAAAACAGTTAAAAAACAATTTTATTCACCTTAAATCAGAAGCAATATAATTATAAAAACTTTGCACAGAATGGAAAGGGTATAACATGAGTACGTGGAAGAAATCGTGTGTATCGGATCAGAATGATGAATGATGGAATTTGGTAGTTACTTTTTATGTTTACTGAGAACGAGAACCAAAGCCGAGCTGTATACATAAAATGAAATTTGATAACAGCTTTCTCTGAATATAATTACCTTTTGTCTTCCAAGAAGCTGTTTTACTAACACAAATTATTATGAGTGATGATTTCTGTTTTGCATTTGTGATTTGTCTTCTGCTTCTACACAATGCGCAATTTACAAAAATAAATGGCAGAATGGTGAATAAAAAAAATTATTACTTGAAGACATTATATTTCCATTCATTGATCATGACTTCATGACGATGATGACTGAGTTAGTTGAGTAGTTATTGGCTGATTTGTATTTTTTTGAGTCATAATTTGCATCACTGTTTTTTGTACAGTTGTAGTTGTCTCTGGACTGGAAGAGTGAGAATTAGAATAGAATGACCTTGTTCTCATGTAACGGGATTTGCAGGGCAATGGAATGTCAATGTGCTTGTTTTTTGAAAGGTGTGCAAAATCCATGAAATTTTTGTAATTTTAAGCCAACTGTCGCCTATTTTCATTAGCGTTTTGTTTTAATTTATACTTTCAAGGATCATTTATGTAAAAGTCAAGATGAAAACGATGATAAATTTTTTCTTAGCTCTTAGACGTTTTATGTACCGATAGATAGAGCAAATTGATCCTTCTTGAAGATGATCAAGAAAGCAAAGAAAAAAACAGAAGCCAAGCCACAATACCAAATAGAGTTGAAGTTGAAGTACACAGTTTAAAAGTCTCATGTTGCTCCTAAGTATTTACTTGCCAAAATCATATGTACATTGTAGACCGAGTGAAGGAACGTGAGATGCGAATGAATCTTTCATTTCTCACGAGATCACTTTTTTGTCTTTCCAAATCTTTCATCAGAAAAAGTAAGTACGTTAATTAGATAGTAGAAATGTCATCTCGATCTCTGCTGGTACATGTCATTAAACTCTGATTACAATTTTCCGGTAAGTTTTTCTTCATTTTATGACCTTTAGCTATTTAAACTAGAGACAGCGTTTTAAAATGTGTGAACTGTGTATTGTGTTGAAGTATCTTCAGTTTCAGTCATTCAGTGAATTTAACTATACTAGTTTTTAAATACATGTGCACTTATTTGTTTACAGAAAGAGCACTTTTCACATGCAACTTTAATTTAATGGCAGGGCCAGCTTACAATAAGTACACAGTTATTAATTCCTTTTGTTGTTATCTTCAAGCTTCGGTAAGTTGTATATTATGTTAAATGTTAACTGTCATAAATACCCGGCTGAATGTTTTATAACTTATGAATCTGAGTTTTGAGATTTATGCTCATTTTTTAATTTTTTAATGTAGTCCTCCATCTAAATCCTCCTCCTAGGCCCAGTTTTAAGGTGAATGGCTGCAAAGATTGTAAAGCTGTTTAGCAGCAGTAGCGTAGTTATTTGTAGACGTTTAACATTGCCGACTACCCCTTTGGTACAAAACTTTGGAAGCATTAAGAAGCTACCTAAATTTCCACATTATCTAACAATCAGAACAATGTCGGCAAGCAGTGAAGCCACAGTTGGTGTAGTTCCAGAAGCGAAGGCAGAGCAAATTGAAATGGAAACCAGTGCCACAAATGTAATTACTAGTTCCAATGAAGCTGCAGCAGAAATCAAGCCAGAAAATCCCGAGCCCTCTTCAGAAACAGTCCCCTCTCCTGTCAAAGTTGACTCCTCTGAAGAACCAGAGAAAAGATCATTTGTTCGTCGGAATAAAGCAGCTATCCTCCTCAGTTATTCTGGACAAGGCTACTTTGGAATGCAGATCCAAAATAATGGAACAAAAACCATTGAAAACGACCTGATGAAAGCGTTTTTCGACGCTGGAGCCGTAGACAAGGATGGTTTTGAAAAGCCAAAGTCAATTAAATTCCAGCGTGCTGCTAGAACCGATAAAAATGTTTCCGCAGCCAGAAACATTGTTTCAATGATGGTTCCAAAAGATTTCGATGTGGATGCAGTCAACAAGCATCTTCCAGAACAGATTAGGGTCATGGACTTTCGTAGAGTCACTAAAGGATTTGACGCCAAATTACAATGTTGTTCCAGAACATATTTGTACATGATTCCAACATTTGCCTTCACTCCACTTGAGGAACCAGTTGTAGAAAACTTTCGCATCACTACTGAAGGCGTAGAAAATCTACGTAAAACTTTAAAACTCTTCGAGGGCACCAAAAATTATCACAATTTTACTTCCCGGAAGAAACCAACTGATCCAAGTGCTATGCGGTTTATTATGAGTTTTACATCTTCAGATCCCTTCGTTAAGGATGGACTTGAATACGTAGTCCTAAAAATAAAGGGCCAGAGTTTCATGCTCCATCAAATCAGAAAGATGATAGGATTGGCTGTAGCAATTTTAAGGGGATTTGCAACTGTGGAGGAAACTTTGAAGAAAGCATTTACATTAAATAGAATAGATATTCCAATGGCTCCAGGTTTAGGTTTGATGTTGGGAGAAGCACATTATGACCACTACAACAAAAAGTTTGGACAGGATGGTATTCATGAGCCGTTAATTTGGGATAATGTAGCTGATAAAATTGAAACATTTTGTCAAGAGAAAATTTACACTGAGGTTACACGTACAGAAATTGAGGAGAAGTCGATGTTTCAGTGGTTATCTACGGTTCCCTTTCATACTTACGATGTCAGAGACGACGATGGTCCTGGAGGATATGGTCCAATTGGAAAGGCTGATTGGCGAGTGAAGAAAGAGAGAGGTGAACTTAGCGAAGAAGGTGAACCATCTGCTGGTGAAGAAGAGGATGATGAAATACCAAAAAAGAAGCAAAGGCAAAATTTATGATTTTTCTACAGTTATGACATTGCAAAATAGTTTGGTAGACTGAAGTGGAGTACGTGTACTAACTTTCCAATTTTATATTATATTATGTGAGATGGATAAATGTGCTAACACTGTATTGTAATCACTCTAAAATTAACTATTGTGAGTGCTTAATGTTTCCATTGTGTAGAATGTTTATGCTTTATGATTGATTTGATAGTAAGTAAAAAAGAAGTTTAAATGATTGATTAATGACAAAACGATACACCAAGTAAATATTTTACTTTCTGATAAATATAAAATGTATAACATTTATCAAATTTCATACAAATTGTATTTTACGATCAAAGGGTTTATTAAATTACTATTGATTTCCAAATTACAGTATATTTTTTATTTCGTAAATTATTTTTTAAGCAATTATAAATCACATGGCATATTATTTATTATGCATAACACCAGCTCGAGCTCGGTCTGCTTTCTTTCATTCCCACTAAAACTGCAACACTACAAGACAATAACGATAAATTATCAAACATAACTAGTAAATTACTTCCTTATTCTATTCTACTTACAACAATGAAAATCAAAGGGAAATACACATGTGCAAACAAATGAAAATTGTAATACGATGAAATAAAGTTTACATAATGGATAGACCTGCAATAAGACACTTCAATCACAACTGTTATTTTTTATGCATGCATGAACAATTTTCCTCAGTGAATATTAAAACTCTGCCCAGTCAGATTATGTCTTTGAAGTGTGAAGAGATGTAAATTATTGCTGGGGTGGAGGCTGATAGTATGGCTGTTGCGGAGGATAGCCCATCGGCTGTTGGGGATATGGGTAATCTGAAAATAAAAAAGGAACCATCATCACCTTTTAATTCCAAATCATAATTATCACTTTATCGTCGCATCATCAAATTAAGTTAACTTACGTTGACTTGCTGGAGGTGGATAGGTAGCATAAGGATTGAAAGTGGCAGGCATAGGAGTGTAGGCCGGATATGGTGCTTGAGCTCCAAATGGCATTGGCATAGATGCTGGGTATCCTCCTTGGGGATACGGAGGTGCTCCAGCTTGCTGGGGTTGATAATAGGGAGGGGGAGCTGCACCTCCAGGTGCTGGTGCAGGACCTGACGCGTACTGGGGTGGGGCGGCTGGTGCGGCAGTTGCTGCTGGTGGAGGGGGACGTGGTGGTGGAGCTTGTGTGGCTCCAGCTGTAGAGGCTTCTCTTGTTACATCTTTCAATAATTCTTCCTTTTCAGTTTTTCGTGCAAAACAGAAATCACCAATTTTGTTTTGGAATGCAAGTAGTAACTGAGTCAAATCATTATAAAATTTCGTCCCTTCCTTCAAATTATTCTGCAAATCGGTAAATGCATCATATCCCTCAGCAAGCTGTCTCATTGCCTGGTCCCGACGACTGAGTGTGTCAGAGCCTGATTTCCTTCCAAAGTATTCATCACTATTCTGTTGAATGGAGGCAACCAAGCCTTCTTGTTTTTCTAAGGAATCCTTAACTTGCTGTTCCAATGGATTAAAAGCTTTTCCTAGCAGCTCTACAGATATGGCTGGCTCGTTAATAGCACCATCCTGTGCCAGAGCACTCAAGAAAGGCGTTTTCAAGTCAAAGGCCACGTTTTTAATGTTCGTCTCAAGAGCTTCTCGTTGTGACTTCAAGGTTTCTACCTCCCTCATGAGCTGTTTCAAATTAGCCTTTGCACTTTCCGAGCCTTGGACCTTGTTAGTGGTGGCCTGAGGAAGGAATTCCAGTACACCAGCTTCTCCTCCACCAAGTTTTTCTATGGCTTGTTGATGCGTGGCAAGCTTTCCCCTAAATTAGTGCAATAAAACGCATTTAGTACACAGACCTTCTTCAAACTCAAGGAAAATCTCCAACATGCCCATAATAATTTACCTGATAACTTCATCAGCAGCTAAGGCATTGTTTAAAATCTCCCTGTATCTTGCAGCGTTAGTTTTAAACGTTGCATTAAGCTTATCAGATGGTGTCCTACTCCATTTCTCTTTAAGCTGTGCCCGTAGCTGATTGTCTGATTCCTCTTCCTCTCGCAACATCCTTTCAGCCTGTAAAGAAGGTGAAACAAAGCAGTTTTAATTAAAATCCATTTAAATTCGTTCTAACTCAATTACAATTTCAATTTTAGTTACCTCGTCAAGTATTTCCTTGTTTCGCTGTACAAGTTCAGGCAAGTCATTTATAGCCCGCATTAGCGCCGCTAGTCCACCGTCATCTTGAACTGATTTTGCTTTCTCTTTCAGTGATTGCGGTACTGCGTCAACTCCTCCAGATGCATCCTCAACCGCTGCTGGAAGATTCAGTGAAGCAAGAATGGAGTTCAACAATTGGGACGCTTCCCTGAGCTGTGCAATCTTTGAATTTGTCATTTCAGTTTTTCGAACATCGCAAGATGCCATGGCTTGGTGAACGACAACAGGAACCATATCGTCAAACCTATTCATTTGATCAAGACATGGTTCATTACTTACAAATTTTCTAAATGGCTCTGCATAAAAAACATAATAACAAATTTTTAACAGTGAAACTACTGAAACTTACAAATCTTTGAAATTAGAGCTCATCCTCTCGGCCACTGGAGTTGGCTTAGCTAATCTCGCTGAAGCAACTTTGTCGATTGGCATAAGCGTGTTTGATTCAGGAACTCGTTCATGGTAGATAAAATCGTTATCCTTTTTAGCCTCCGCCAAAAGCCTATTCGTTTTCTTTACATAGTCATCAAAATAGTTAGGTACACCGGAGCGTTGCTGAGCTTGCTTCAAAAGTTCCAAGCAATAGTTCAATCTTGCTATTTGTTCGCCAACTTGCTTCTTCTGGGCGCACACTTGACTTTGGAAATACTGGCTGAGAGCGGAAAACGCAACTTGTTTTCCGGAAACCTAAATATTTAGAAAAATACACTTGAAAATGACCAATATCAAAATCTTTCTTTCATTTAACTCATATCATCATCATCACTCACAATAGGTAGCCACTCTTTGTCCCAGAAATGGCTAACAGACTCTCTTTGTAGCTGTCGTAGTGCGTCATGATACATATCTTCAACTTGAACGCACAATTTTGCTACAATGGCGTCCTTCATTTTGTCTTGTATGGCCTTTGTCACGAAAATTTCCTGGGCTTGTGCTAGCATCAGAGCAGAAAGCGCTGAGACAAGATCGGCTGTCAAGTCTGGCGTCGGTTCTTGTCCACCCATTGTGGAAGCAGCCGATTTTAAATGTGCAAATATTCCAGAGGATTGCTGAAAGATTACAAGTATGGACAAATTTTAAATCAAGTTTAAGTGCTACTAGTGAAATTTTACAGCTATTATTTTACGTTTTTTACCTGGAACAATTTTGCAGCGTTTTTCAGTTCCTCATCTGAGTCTGTAAATCTTACTGAGGCAGCTGCTCCTACTTGACTTTGCATCGCGGCGATGTTGTATAAAACGCATACTCGTTCGTAGGCGAGGGATGACACAGCTAAAAAAGATTTAAAATAATTCATTCATTATATTTCTGACTTTCAGGAAACGGTAATTTTTTTCATGTATTTTGGCAGCAACATACTTAAACTGGCTCTTTCAACGAAAAGGCCTCCTTTGTGAAACGAATCTTTCCATTTGAACGGAATGTTAACTTCATGTGCAGGAATTTTTGTTTCCAGTGATGCGATTTGGTCATGGTACCTGTAGAAAATTTACACAAGAGGAGTCTTTAGAACCGTCACAGTGCAAAGGAATTTTGCTATCAAAACAATTGTCGCAATTAATGGTAAATAAGTACCTGTACAGAAGATCGAGAGCAGCGCTGGAACTGTCAATATTTTTGGATAATATCTGGCTCCTCAGTTTGTTAATCTCACTGATCGCTGTGGAGTAGTCAGCTGGCTTATCAGCAGTGGAGTAAATTCCTGCGATAATGTTCTTCAGTGGCTTGACAAGGTCCACATCAACTGCTTTCTTCAACGGAACACTTAACAAGTGTAACTCACCCATTTTGTCTGAGGGTTGATATTTAGCAAGTTAATTTAAGTAGAATCCTTTCAAACTGCAAATCAAAAACAAAAAATACTTACTATTTCTTTGACAAAAACTAAACGAAAGTTCTCTTTTCACAGTTTGAGATGTATTTGCTTGAGGTTGAGTCCTATGATTGTTTTTCAAACTTGGGCTAGATTTATTACTCTGAAATAGATAGATCAATGTTGGTTAGGGGTCTGAAACTTTTACAGTCAGCATAAAAGTGGAAGGCTGGAAATGAATCTAGAGAAAGCTATGTGCTGAACTGCGATAACCCAGGAGAAAGAATCATCTTTTCACTTAACTCAAAATATGATAGGACGGGTGGCTCATTTAGTGTTAATCAATCACATCACTCGTAGAACAGAGCTGAACGTAACGTCACGTCACTTGAGTAGAAACAAAGCAATACAAATCCCAATAGAACAAAATGATCATTTGCGCATTAAAATTGATAATGAATGCATAGTGTACAAGATAATATATAACTACACCGTATTTAATGACCAAGATAAGAGAATCGACACATGAAACATGCTATAACCCGTGTACCCTATTTTTCCTTTGTCTATTCAATTTACGTTGAATGTGGCATGACCTTTTTTACACTATTTGTTCGTCCCAAAAAAATGCTAGCTTAATTGTTGTATAACTTCATGATTTGAACTACTTTTAACTTTCAGTCGTTTACCTATTCAAACGGTTCTCCAGCTATGATTCAATTTTAAAAGAATAAATCAGTTGCAGCAGAAATTATTTTCTTTTCCAAACAACAACGAGTTTTCATATAAAGTTAAGTTGTGTATAAACTCTTACGGAGCACTTGAACAAAAACCCCTTACGATTCGCTGCATGTATTTGCTAACGATTTTCAATGTAGAACTAAATTAGAAGAGTTATTCTTTAAATTCAGGGTATTCCCTCAAATAATACCTAGTTTGTGAGTGTGAACTCTTTTAGCTTGTCTCTCTGTTATACGTGTATGCACGTCAGCGTTAAGAGATGATCATTGAAATGTGATGTCATTCACTAATTTTGCTCCTCTGACACTTACATTCTTCACACAAACTTATATGCAAACTGTAAACAATGCAATGTTGAGAAGTTAAGTTTACGTATATGTATATTATTACCTTCAACCTTTCAGTATGATGAGCAGTGCTGATCAAAAGAAGTTTTCCGTTTTGTTTATACAATTTAAATTTGTAGAATTGTGTCAGTCTTGTCTGTCTGACTCATCCAATTCAGTTAGCATCCGCAGAGAATAAGTCATTTCATCTTCATCACATGAACAAAAGCCTTCACTAAAAAAATCTGTACTAAAACTCTGTAAATGATGGGATCTGTGTGTAGTAACTATGTACTATGTACTCACTACTCACACTCACATACCTAAACAGATTTCATGTTGGGTAAATACAAGATTCTTGCAAGAATACCTGAGTAATT
>JAQFXM010005529.1:0-14789 GCA_034693345.1 Entomobrya multifasciata | reverse complement strand
CGTTAAAGTTTTTTATGGACGATATCTTCTGAGCTTCTGCCCTTCTTTCCACCTTACTTTTAGCCAGTTCTAATGCCTTTGTACGACTTGTTGCTTTTGCCCTTTTTGAAGCCGGCTTGACGGGCTTGAGTCCACCCTTCTTTTTACCCCTACCAACAACCCCCTTTGCCGCTGCTTTCTTTTTGGGAGTTGCCTGAGCAACAAACATGGTACCTTCTGATGGCTGTGGTGACGCCGTTCTAACAAATAATCAACACAAAAAACCCTCAACTTTAACTATTCACCCAATAATTAATTTACATTTTTAGTTAGCAATCAATCAGTTAACTTTTTTTACCTTGCCCGTTTACCAGAAGAAGCAGGTTTTTCGCTTCGATGCATTTCCCGATGAGAGTCCTTCTCTGAAGCGGGGACCAACGCGTCACACTTTTTGCACTTGAACATGACCACTAGATCCTCGTCACTTGCCAGACTACTTCCGCTACTCCTTCCCTCTTCCGACATGTCAATCTCAGCTTAATATACTTTTATTTAATTGACAATTTAAACTAATTGCAACAAATTACTGTTTAAATAGAACTTTTAATTGAGCAAACAATGTTATGAGAGCATGTGCATCTTCAAACTCATTTTTCTTTTCCGTTGATCCTCTTCATACTCATCTCACTCATCTTGTCCTTATAAAAGTCAAAGCCACAACATTTCAATTTGAAACATTGTATTTATTTCATTTTATTGTATACCTACTTATTATATCAATCACAATGCAATGGTTGGTATGGTGAAACAAGTTTTTTTCTCTTCTCTTCATTGTCCAGTTGGAAAAGGTGATCAGCTCAATACATTACAGGTTGCCAGCTTGACACATTTCTTCTTCCTTAACAAGTGCATCTAACAAGCTGAAACGAGACGAGATGCAGAATATTTGAGTGTGCAGTGCAGACAGATGAGCAACAATCAACCTTTCTGTTGCTTGCACCTTAAAAACGAGCTTTATAAAAGCAAGAGAAAATGAAAAGCCACTAACTACTAGTGGTGGTAATACGATGCAATGTATCTTCTTTACAAGTATTTATCCATGCATCCCAATTTGTATAGAGAAAAGTACAATCTAATCCCAAAAAACGTGTGTTGGTCTCTTGATATATGATAAACATTACACACAAAACACATGTCTTTTTACTTTGTTCAGTAATATTTTTGTTTGTTTGCCTCGAGCTTTATCCACATGTTCACATGAAATGATGAAGAGACAAAAAATTGTTAAAAATATTTTATTTTATGTAACGCATTGTTTCAGCTATGTCGTTATGATAGCTAATGCATTATGGGCAAATGGTTCATTCTAGCTTTACTTTTTATTTATTTGTATGATTTTCTAAACGTATCTCCACGAAATAGAACCAGACGGAGGTTTAACTTTCATTCTAATGTTTACCAATTTATAATTTCGTTCTCTTGGAGAAATGGGACTCTTGTTTGAGCTATTGTTTTGCTGTACCCTTTTCCATTTTCCGACAGGCGTCAATGATGAAAACAAACTCAGTTGTGTAGCTAATTTCTTTGGGCTAAACAAAAATGTTCGAAGATTTAAAACTTTCCGAGTTGAATTCGTGTTCCAATTGTGCTTGGTTCGAGACAAACAAGAACACTAAATGTAAAATATTTACTGTGCAAAGCCAGTAGTTGAAAAAGAAAGTAGAAATGGTATATGAAACGATGATAAAAAGTTTACCCAAAGGTAGAAAAATAATCGAATATTTTTATTAGGAAAAAAACTCAATAATGACTGAGTAATTTTTTCCTTATGGGATTTGTTTTAGAGGATTGGGTGTAATGGACGATGGTCGCAGTGGCTCCTGCGGGCGAGAGCATGCATCTATCTAAAATGCAGACAAAAATGTTGAGCTATCAAAATTACATTTTGTTAACGGTTAGGTATTTGGTATTTATTTTTTTCTTTTGGAGTTTGGCATTTAGGCAATTTGAGGGAGAGGAGGAAGAATGCGAAAGCCATGAAATTTGAATGTAGAAATAAATTGCTAAAAAGTTTATTACATATTTTGAAAGCTTGCTTAAATTTAGTTGAAAAATATAAAGTGTAGTTCAATTTGAGGTACGCGCATTAATAAATTAATAAATCTAAGACCAATTAAAAGACTATGAGTTTTTGACCTTTTCATTTTTTAAATTTCTATTCTGTACAGCATTTCATATTCTGCAATTTAGCATCGGCTTATTATATTTGCAAATGTTTTAAACGAATCGGTTTTAAGCTAATATTAGCCAAAAACGTTACAATGAATTTTAAGGCAGCTGAAGGTCATTTGAGTGCATCGTATACCAAGAAATTACAAAGCGGCATTTATTTTATGTGTTATTAAAACGAATAAAATGGACGACAATAACTTTTGTGTAACGTCGTAAAATAATAACGCATCTTTTAAGGTTGAGAGTTTTAAAGAAAATGTTATGTTCGTGCGGTACCTGCTGAGCTGGGACAAATATAGGGTTTTAACAGCATAAATAATCTTATGTTTAAGAATTTTCAGTTTTAAATGAAAGCCACTACTTTAAAATGAATGGTGTTAGCTTATTTGTTTAGTAAGACATGGATCCGAATTTCTGACTTGTGAAAAAATGGAGAAAAATACACAAAGAAGGGGGGGGGGGTGGTATTTGTAAGTTGAGTTGGTGTACATCATCCTGTTAAAATGAAATACAGTGGGTTCATTTTTTTACATGGTTGTGTAAGTTGTAATGTTTATTATTGTGAAAATAAAGTGAAACCGATGTCTGTTACAAAAGCAGACTTAAAAACCTTACAATGAATTGTAGCATAAGCTTATGGAGTCTGATATCCGAATGCCTAGAAATTACGAACCTCAATTTAAGAACGTTACTCAACTAGTCACAACCTAGCTTTTAAAGTTAAAAGCCGCAAATCAAGAGTAATTACCTGAATGATTTACATGTTATTTTGCATTTGGTAGTGTAAATCATTGAGCAAAGTACCGGGGCCCGCGAAATACCATAAAGGTAAAGAGGTAATAACAGAATACGTAACACCTATTTATAAATTCAAAACGGGCACAAACAAGCAAAATTAAAACTCATTACCACAAATTTTTTTCACGTGTCAACCTTTTACATAAGCAGAAATATGCATAATGTAGACACAATTAATACTTTGTCATAAAAAGGCTGTATCAACCATACACTGGTTGAATCAGTATTAATCTAAGCATACAGTCTTGTCCTATTTTAAAAGCAAGTCGATCAAACAATAAATTCCATCCTTAAACAACGCTTAGGTTTATTTATAAAGTAATGATAACCAAATGATCAAAATAATTCGTTTGCATTGACATATAGTTTTTATTATGTTTAGCGATGATTTAAGATGTTTTTTGTGTCAATAAAATGTCTATTATTCGGTCTGTGCAAAATAACTGAAATACGGGTGGGGTCGTCTTTTCAATAAAGTTGGACAATCCAAAACGAATCTTTAAAACATTGCATGAGCGCAAGAAGCCAGTGGTATATAAACGTATCTTTCGATCCGATTTTAGTTGGAACAATGCCTTTTTCTGAAGACAGTCAATCGAGCATTTTGATTTTTGGTAAAACTCACCCGGAAACCCGAAAACGCCTAAAATGATCACACTAACTTCGAAAAATGCTGCACCAAAAAGTAAGTTTAATGGTACAGAGAACTTGAGATCCGATTTGGTTTGTTGTATTAAAAGGGCAGCGCAGATTATTTGAGAATTGCCTGCACAAAGCAAAAATAGTACAAGTGTAGTACTAATGCACTTGTTGAAATATTCTACTACCAAATTAAACGCACGATATGAATATATTTCATTTGTGACTGTTTCCAAAGTTGTGCTTGGTCTAATTGCTTTTGACAATTGTCTGAAAATTGAAATTTAAAAAACACTTATTTTGGATTTTGTTGAATTTCATCAAAAAGTAAAGTAAACTGGAATTTTGCATACCTTTTGAAAAAATTCTGCCAAAACAGTAGTGCCATTGTACCCATCAATAGTTCTGAAATGAGGCGGTAGCCAGCTACACAGCCTATTTCCCATACGACAAAGTTTAAAATTGAAGAGAGAACGAGTTGAATGCACTTCAATAAAAAGCAACTGCTAACTGGACATAACCATAACAAATTGATTGATAAAGTTGGGTCATACACACAAGCAAAAGTTACAAAAAGTGGGAATGTGCTTAGGCAAAAATAGAAACTGAATCTACAGAAATGTATGGCGATCCTCATCAAAGCAGAGTTTTCAATCTGGTCACCTTTAAAGCACCGAAGATGTATACGTAGAATATATATATATTTTTAACTGATTCGAATAAAGTGTTAAAATTACTTCATTATTAACCATACCTTTATAATACCGTTCTTTCATTAGAATTAAGCTGTTCACAAAACAAGAAATTCTTTCCGGATAACAGCCTTGAATTCGGTATGGCTCAGCAGTTGTCATTAGACAAAAGAACAGCAAAACGGATAGATTTAAGTTTACTTTCTCTGAAATACTTAATTGTTCGTTCATTTTATTTCTGAGAATAACTCCAATGTGTAAAAGCATTAAGCCACATGCAACAATTAAAGTAAACCATCTAAGAAGAATTCTAAACTTAGCCTTTCTGCCACTTATTACTGTTAGACTTTTTGATGGATATGTACTGGATTTGAATATTACGCCAGCAAATAGTGGACAAGCTTGATTGGCATGAATAAGCAAATCTATTATTTCCAAGTAAGATTCCATATTTTTCTACTATATTCAGTTAGCACTAAGCTAAAAATTTGCTACAAATTCAGTTTGAATAATTTTAAAGCTCCAATGTTCAATAAGCAACTATATTTCAAGAAGTGAGATACAATTATTCCTAGCAATTAGGTTTTACTATAAAACGATATTCTGTATCCAAAAATTTGAACCGTAAGTTTATTCATCAAATTTTAAGCTTGAAGCTCTGTTTGGAATCTGAGTTAATACTGTAAAGTTTGCAGGAATATGGGTTATTATCAATAACAAGAAAAATTCGTTACACAACTTGTTTATCTCAAACAACAAAACAAATTAGTTGCTTTTTAAATTTAAATTAATATTTGAAAAGGCGGGAAAAACAGTGGAATATTTATCATAAAATCAGAAAAGTGGCATATTTGTCGTATAATTTATGAAACAAAAACATCTCAGTACATAATTAGTTTTATACTAAACATGGCATTACTTTGGCAAACCCTGTTTTAATGTATGGAAATTCTTACATGTTATAACATACCAATGGTGTGTCTCAAGCAATTTGGATTTATAATTAGTTGGAAAATTACGAGATGAAGTGTATGCTTCCACAAAACACCAAGGTTTTCTATGGATATTTGTTTGTGTATAGGTAGAAAGAACTATTACTATAATCTTGAAATCTTCATAAAATTCAAGCATTTGGATGGAAGTTTCCACGATCTGTTGATAAACAGTAATTTATGTTGTTTTTCAGTAAGCTTTTACATCCTACCTGAAAACTTTGGCAATTGGGTGTTACTTATCTAAAAAAAAATAAATATCAATAGCTTGGTTGTAATTTAGTGAAAATTGTTTATCATAAATAAGTTTGGTAAATAATATTTACATATAACTAATATATCATTTTCATATGCTTTTCCTTGATCTTACTTATCGTTAGACATTTATTTTAAATTAAAATAATGCAATCTGCTAGCCTTTGAAAAGCAATGTTCATTATAATAAATGGAAAGCTTCTTTCAATTTTTAAGAATGGTTGATATCGAATTCCCAAGTTTTGTATCGCTCTACCTACATATTTCAAACGCAAACATTCTCGTCTCCCACTTAAACTTCTGCTGTTGGACCAATCGATTTCGGACGTCAATCGACAATTTCTAACAAACTTTGTACTCTTTTCTGAAACGTTTGACAATAGGCTAAGTATAATAAAAACGATTGGAATGTAGACAATCGACCCTAGAACAAAAACGCCATAAATTGGACCAGGTAGCAAATAACGGTATTTTATACAAACAAATAAAATGCTTATTAAAACACAAGTTCCTATTGATACTCCAAATGAAATCATTTCAAGAAAATAACTTTTACAAATCGAATATACAATTAAAAGATTTTTATATAGGGTTACTAATCGATACAATGAAATATTTCTCGTTTGTGTTGAAATTCCGTCCAAGCATTTATACAAGTTGGAAAGCAGTAGAAGCGCTGCTAAAACTGTTGTGCAAATTGTTCGACCAGCTTCAAATAAACCGCACATGGTTATCATACGAATTGCTATGTAAATTGCTGATTCAAATGTTGGTCTATTGGTTGAAGGTGAATACGAGATATCTTCCAAAAGAAAATAGAGTGGATCACAATTAAAAATAAGACTTCCAAAAAACACTGTTAATACAACTACCCATAAGGATATCACAGTATTTGGGAATAGAATGTCAATGAAACCAGATTGGTGGCGGGTGGAAAGTTGTGAATTTAAATGTTGTTGATATTTCAAAAGGCAGTTGATTCCTTTGACGATCACTGTGTTTCGGATAAATATGGAGTAAAAGGAGAATGCGAGATTTTGAAGCAGAAAGCAGTTGATTTGAAGGAGAACTTTTACGAGACCTATTTCACTTTGACGATCTTTATGAATTGTTAGTAGGCAGGTTAAATTGTAAATGACAGCGATTGGATGGATTATGATGTTAAGTGTTGTAAATGCTGAAAAATATTGAAGTTTTTTGGAATTTGTCCAAATAAGATGGGTGTATTGAGGGTTCCAGTGAAATGGTAAAGGGGGCAAGATTAAACTGTATAATGTGTCGTATAAATGGAATGCCTTTTTCTGCATTGGAGTTGTCATCTTAAAATATTTTTGGAAATTGGCAGTTTAGTAACCCGGTCTAGCTATATATTAGTCTATTGTTCCAGAAACTTAACTGACTTAACAAAGTTGGTAAAATAAGTACTTGTTGGATATTTTATAAGCCGGTAAATCAATGAATTGCTTTAAATATTTCAGCATATTTTTCTGGTTCCGCAAACCCCAAGAATATTTTTACCTATAAATATTTCATATTTATTTAGCTTAAATAATGTTTTGCTTAGTATGTGCCTTATGAAATGAAATACAATATTATACAAGCTATAAAATGTACCTTACAAAGTTAAAGTAATTGTTTTTCTTACAGTTATGCATACAAGACCAGGTATTTTAAAATTAAATTGAGTACATGTTTTATAAATGTTAGTTTTAGAGCTTTTTCGATATTAATTCTAAAAGTTAAAGAAAACACTGTAGAAATTATGTACATATCTTCTGGACTAAAAAACATATGTCTTATATGATTAGTTGCCCAGTAAAGACAGGGAAAGTATACAGGAATAGACAATTTTAAATATCAATAAATTGCTCTAAACTTTTGCTAAAATTTACATGTTTTAAGTCGAGCAAACTGAACCACTCGAACAATTTGAAATGCTTAAATAATTCCAACGGATCTGCTTTACACGCTAAATGTATTAGTAATATACAAAACTGGTATGCAATACAAATCCATTTGTATTTTTTAACCAGGAATGAACCTCTTTCTGTAAATTAACAAAAATCGATGCATCAGTTTAAAATAAAATATGGATTGATTATTGTAAAACTTTTGTTTGGTTCTTGAAAAAAAACTTACGGCTTAACTGTTTTGTCAAAGTTCTTGATAGTCGTAATCTTTTGAGCTTCTGCCCTTCTTTCCGCCTTCCTTTTAGCCAGTTCCAATGCCCTTGTACGATTTGTTGTGGCTTTTGCCCTTTTTGAAGCAGCCTGAGGCGATGCTGGAGTGGTCACTTGTTGAAAAAGTGTTTGCACTTCGGATTCATTTGGGGATGATGCCCTATAAAATATCATCATTGTAAATTATTTTTAATAAACCTTTTTTGGATTTAAGTAAATATCTTGATTATTAAAAAAACTTGGCATATTTTTAATTGAATTAAATGTTACCTTTGTCGTTTTTGTTGTTTATGGACAGCTCGATGAGAATCCTTTTCGGCTGCAGTAAATAGTTTACTGCATTTTACACATTTAAATTGTATAACTTCTTCTTCATCTTCAGCATTATTGCTGACGCCACTAGCACTATCTACGTCATATTCTGCCATTTTACTTCACCTTGTTTCAATTCCTGTTAAAGTTAAACTTAACTGAAATAATCGAAATTTATGTAGTTTAAACTTGTAAGAAACTTAAAAGAACTTAAACTACTAATGTGCTCTCGTTCCCGAACGAATTCCAACTGAATATTTGTAAATCAAAGTTACAACCCAAGTAAGCCAAGATATTCAACTATATGATTTGTGAAGTTTGAAAAGCTATTATGCCCTTCTATTATGTTAGCATGCAAGTTGTGTAGCTTACCAAAAAGTCTAGCTTTCAAGTTAAAATGCATGTGCACGCAATAGTAAAATAGTTTGTACGAATGGTGTACGTGAGTAAGCTCACAAGGCATTTATACATAAAAATTCCGAGAAGCTTAGTTCACTTCACAAGCAAAAAGGAATGTGCAACAATGAACCCTTTTATAAAAACTGGAGTAAACATGCATTTCCAAATTTTCCAAAAGTTAAAAAAGGGATTAAAATATATTTACAGAATCTCTCCTTATTCCGTAGCTTTTAGACAGATTAGTTTGCGTATAAACACGTATGCATGCTAAAATACATTTTTGTACAACAAGCTTATTTTGTATTTTTCCAAAGTGTTGCCATCACGTCTGTATGAAAAACATTAAAATATGCCGTAAGACTAGAATTGCTGTAAGGCAAGTAATGTAAGACCACATGCTTTTGTTTATCCATAAAAATGTGTTCATTACTCCTTGTATCGATACAATTCTCTAGTATTTCAGATGAACGTTACATTATAGTACTCAGGTACAAACATGATGTATATTATTCATTATTGATTACCATTATATATGGGAACAAAATTATATCCAGCACAAAAGCTTTAAAACTTCCAACATATAGTTAAATCAAGGCAAATTCATAAACATGTAAAATTCGTTAAAGTTATTTATTTTACAGCATAATCATTTAAAAATGAATGGACTACCTTCATGTACGTCACACTGACTATAAGTAAATTTACGACGATCACGACTACTGAAGTCAAATTTCCACTGATTCAAAATCATATCCGCCGCTTTTTCCGCTATTCCATATACAGCCGCATTTGGATTAGCATTAGTAATAAATGGCATAATAGAAGCGTCCACAACTCGTAAGCCTTCAACTCCAATGACCTTAAGCTCTGTGTCAACTACAGCTGTTGGGTCTATAACTTTTCCCATTTTATTTGTTCCAGCAGGATGGCATCCTCCCTGTAACGTTTGCTGAATGTAACAAATCCAATATTCCTTCGATTTAACCGAATAATTCTCGCAGGCAGGTAGATCTACTGGTGCATAACGAGCTGCTAAAGACTGGTATGCTTTGGTATGCTCAAAAACTTTTAACGTTTCTGCTATACCTGTTAATGTAAATTGTGTGGGGAAATTTATATATTATCAAAATCGGGTTTTAAATTTACATTTGGTTTTGTTCCATGAGCTTACTGTCTAAAAATATTTGCACATCTCTGACATCTGTAAGATAGCCCATATCCAATATCGGATTTCCAAATATCGGATCATTCGGATTAATTGCAATGGTTCCACGACTTTTTGGTCTTCCCATGAAGATGGATGATGATATTGGTATTTCGCCTTGTCTCAATTTTATAGTTTTATGAAGATCGTAAGCATTCAGAAATGGCTCTGTACTGTGGCTCATACAAAGCTGTGAATCAGGCCAGTCGGAATTCCCTTCTGCTTTTGATACCGAACTAACTATCATAGCTTGACCGGTTGCTCCTCTCCCATTCGAAAAGGGTCCGTCACCAAAAATATTATAAAACTGGTAGGTTTCTGGGTTCAGGTCTCTATTTTCATCGAATACGATGAAAGGGAACACATTTTTTATTATGAAATTTAGATTGAGAGTTGCATGATCTTGGAGATTAAGGCCAACTGGGAGATTTTTAAGAATTGGGATATTTGCTGAAGAGAGAACTGACTTTGGGCCGATTCCGGAACGTTGAAGGAGAAGAGCGGAGTTGTATGTTCCAGCGGAAATAATTATTTCTTTTGTTGCGTAAGCAGAGCCGTCATTTGTTATGTTCGAGATGAAACGAACACCAATTGCTGTGTTCCCTTTAAATATCTATTATAATAATAGAATATATATTTAGTATTTTAAATATTCCTTAGAAAAATTATTAGTTATGCAGGTAATATTTGGTTATTTTACTATTTGTGTTGCGTTTGTATTCGTCAAGATATGAATGTTGGGATATTTTGAAACAGGATTAAGATAAGCCATAAAAGAACTGTCTCGTCGGCCAAACCGTTTAGCAAATTCAACTGGATGAAAGCCTTGAAAAAACAAATTTTGGTTAAAGTTAAGGTTATTGCGTAACGTTAATTAAATATTTAAACACATTTTTAAGTACCCATTTTTTGAGGTCCATTCGGATCTCCTATTGAATAACCCAACTCCCTACCGGCCGCTAACCAATAATCCAAACCTGGAGAATAGCGAGGTTCATTAACAGTAACTGGGCCACAATAACCGTGTTGATTTGATGGAAACCCCCCCTCGTAAGTTTCCACTCGCTTGAAGTAATCCAACATGTTAGAATATTTCCAGCTGGGATCTCCGGTAACTTGTGCCCAGTTATCCCAGTCCCTAGGATGGCCTCTATTAAACCACATGTAATTTATGGAGGTTGTACCTCCCAATACTCTTCCAGCTGTAACGGAAACTGTCTGCACATGCATTACAAAAGGAATATGTTACGTATTTATAATGTATACATATTTTCAGTATTTTACAAATTTCCCAGAAACAAACAACTCACCCCGTTACTATACAATGCTGCATTTTGTTGAGGAATTGACCGATAGTTAAATGTGACGTCAGGATCGCCTAAAAAAGTTGCAGTGAGTGCGGGAATCTGCTGACCTTGTTTTGGGAATCCTCCAGATTCGATAACGAGTACTTTAAATCTTCCATTCTCTGCAAGTCGTCTTGCTAATGCACTACCACCGGCTCCAGAACCGACTAAATGATTTAAACAGAATATTTATTCATTTTTTTAAAACCAGGTACAGAAACAAATTTGTATTTAATTACCAATTATAAAATCGTAAGCCGATTTTGTCTCTTGAACTGAGGCTAGCGCAAGTAGAAAAATCCCTAAAAACCGGGATGACTTGAACATTATTTTATTGGTTGTAAATATTGTCCGATTTTTTTATATTGATTTTTATAAATCAAAAAACCAGCAGCAGAGAACACAGCCACAATTGTTGCTATTTTCACATGATGATGTAAATAATGAAAATGACAGTAATACAGTAATACTGACAGTGTTGAGCAATGTAATTCTTGATCTTCTTTTGAATTAAAATTGTACTTGTTTTTTGTATATTAATTAGTTATATAATAATGGTGTACCAAATTAAGACGACTAGAGAATGAAAAAAATACATTGATAACCATATGCGTTTTTAAAGAATACACCGATGTATGTTGCCACAGAATAATGAAACATGTTACAGACAATATGAATTAAAGAAAATGTAAACCCACCATTTCCATATTTCGGTCGTTGTTATTTTTTATTTGCTGAAAATAGTTAGAAATCGACATTTAAAATATTAGTCTCTGGTATGCACACTGGCACGCACCAACGAAATAAATATAACGGCTAAAAATGGAAATGGTAGGTTTATATTGTCTTTTATACATAAAATATGCATTATTTTTTAAAGCATATTATGGCACAGAAATACGTTTCGTGTGCACCCAACCATGCAAAAGTAATTGTGTGAGTGCTTGATAAGAAGAGGTTGGTATTTTCTGTACAAATTCAAGATCAAGATTTTGGTTGCACGAAGAATACCAACACTGGTATAAAACAGCAATTTGAATTTGAAGTGCACTGCATATTATTCAGTATTAGATGTTTATGGAAAAATGTAATGTAAACCGGATGCCAAATTTAAGTAGAGTAATTATTATGAAAAAATGTTTTATTGCAGTACCAAGTATTTACTGAACTTGTAACGTGGTATCTAAATGTATGAATCGTTTTATAATAATGATTGAATTAATAAAGAAACAAATCACTCAAACTAAAAAAAATTGTGAACTTGGCAAAAAAAGGACATCATTTTTATTAAGGGATGCCTTTATGATATGCAGATGTACATGGGGATAACATACAGATATATATTTAATTTTGCTGGCAAATGCTTATTTTATTTTTAGCCTGTTTTAAAATTGTTCTCTGAGTTGTAATGTTTGAATGGCAGGACAAGTTTAATTTGTATGATTTTCTGCATTTAAATGCTTAAATGGTCCATTTTGTTCAGTTGAGCATCATCCATATCCAATGTAGTTTTGTCAATGCTAGAATGGCTCAAAATGTATACTTATATAGTACAGAAGAATTGAGTGCCACCAATATAACAATCATGCCAAGCACAAAAATTAAGGAATAATTGCAACAAAAGCATGCCCTGGAACTATATTACACCTAAAAACTGGCTGAATTAGGATAACAGGTAATACTTTGTACTGAAGCTTTTAAGATACGCTATTAAGAGTTCGCGGAAGAAAATAAAAAGATGAGAATTTGTTTCCATGACGAAAAAATGTTAACTCATTTAATATTTTATTAAGAAAATAAGCAACGTTTTCATCTTCAAACGGTAACATATTTACTTTTAATGTAGCGAAATGTTGATAAATGACGCCTACCACTATCAAGATTTTTTTTACGTTAGCAAATTTTGTATTAAAAATAATGAAAACGATCTAAATAAACTAACAATACTTGATGCATACTTAAGCAGTATTTTCGTTTATTGATGAAATTTTGAAACACGGTTAAATTGTTAAGTTGACTTTTATTTTAATTAACTATAAATGATCGTTAATTTTATAAGTACTTTTTGAACTACTTTTTTGCATTCATTTGTTTAAAATTGAGCTTTAAATTAAATTCTAAGAAGGAAAAATGGAACACCGGGCGTCAGCCCAGCTGTTTACGTTTTCACCTTTGTTTTTGTATGTTTTAGAGTTTGTAAAACCTTTAATGAAAAGCCCTAAAGCTTGCTTTGAAACAAAGAAGTTTATTTTCAAGTCTACCAAATGTTGAGTTCAAAAAAATAAAAATTGGCTCGCTAATTTTAATAAATGGACAAAAGAGCTGGTGAATTACAAGTAAGTAAATTTAGAAATACCAAATATACGTTAACATCTATGGTAAAATGACCATAGCGCCTTGCTTGCTTGATGCACTATATTATTATTATTATTTTTGATGTACTTTCAATTTAAAGAAACATACAACCTTAATAAGTACCTCATTATAAGCGATTATTTTATATGTTTGCCATTTCAGAAAACTTATACGACGCAATTTACTATCTAATCGTTAATTAGGACTACGACATGAATTGTAGAATTTAAAACAGGTTTAAAATGTAAACTGCATATTGTTAACTACGTACTAAAAATTGATATGTTCAATTTTGCTATGTATTAAATACAAAATACCTTGCAGGTTTACATCAAACTAATTCCTTTTATAAATTCACTGATTTTTAAAAGACCACAATCCATTAAGTTCGGGTTTCAACTTTTAAACTCGAAAACTGCTTATTTTGATATTATGGATATTATGTATGTTGTTTTTTATTAGTATTTTAACTCACAAAGATCTACGATTCATTATTGTTTTGCTTCATATCATAAACGACTGAAAAATTGTTTTAAACTTAAATTTCGTGTCTTATAAAGGTACTACGAATATAAAATTAAACGCATATTGGACACCTGGGTTCTTTAAATGTATTTTTGAAAATATATTTACGTCATTTAAAACTCATTACTTGTTTTATCACATTATATAAAGGGAAAGTTGGATTCAATATTTGTCACATGTTACAACCCGCTAATTGGACTCAACTTTAGTTGGGTTAAAGGACTTTGGAGTAATATGTTATATAGAGACTTACATATACGGAAAATGGTCGGTTAGTTAATTAATGACAACGTGAAAGTGGAATGTGATAATTCATACATTGATAAAAAAATATAAGATGTAAATAATACATATCGAGTTAATCGAAGTTGGTACAAAAACTAAATAATTAAACATCCTATCTGCAGTTTACCCACAGAAAGTAGACTACTACTAATGTTGTTGTGGCATATGAAAATGCATTTATGAATTTGTAGTTGTTATATTTTTGTGTAGTTAGATGTAAGAAGTTCTATGTACATAGATGGTTTTTGTACGTAGTTAAACATGTATGTATTGAAGTTGTATGCATGTATGTGAATTAGAATGTATGTAAGTAGGTATGGGCTTCCAGACTGCTTGGCTGCGTGAAACGTTGAAGATACGACTGCCTCGAGTTGGAAGCAAAAAAGAAGAGAGAAGAGAAGAAGGAGAGTTAGTATGCGTTTGGCTGGCAGAGAGCGAACGTCGAAAGTGCAGAGAAAAAATAAGCTAATTTTCTGTACTATTAATTACGTCATTTGTAATATAAAAAAAAATCACTGTTAAATTGAAATTGCTCAGTTTTCACAATAAAGAACCTTAAGCAGTGAATCTTTTCCTTGAAGTTGTCAGTTATTTAG